>VZTT01035134.1:16830-47268 GCA_013400855.1 Buphagus erythrorhynchus | reverse complement strand
GGCTGCGGGGACAGCGCCGGGGCCGGGGCGCGTCCCCGCCGGCGAGGGGCGGGCGGGCTCTCCAGGGCACTGTGACACGTAGCCCCGCGGCTGGCTCTGAGGTGCCGGCCAGGCACGGTGCGGGACACGGTGCGGGGAGAACAAATAAAGTGCCGAAATGCCTCCAACACGCCTTGCTCCTCCTTGTCTGGTTGCGCGGCGGCGGGTCCGTGTGGGCGCTGCCTCCGCGGTGAGGGTACGGCCGCGGCATCTCCGAGCTCCGCGGGCAGCGGCCGTGTGTGCGCGCCGGCAGCTCCACTCGGCTGCTGTGTTATTGTAGTACACCGTACAGCGGGTCAGATAACCAGCTACCGAATGAGAACATTAATCTGAAAATAAGTAAACAGCAGCAACGCACGCATTTTTGTCCAAGATATAATAAAATATGGAATTGGCGTATCTAAATAAATTTGAAAGCTCTTAAGTTAATTTTAAGTATCTTTTAGCCTTAACATGAGGGAATTACCCATTTTGATCTGATAAACATATTACCGAAAGAGATTTGATTCGTTTACTTGTTCCTCTCTTACCAGTCGTTAGCTTGTTAGTGATGGTGAGTAAATGATGTACGATGGTCTTGCAGTGATGGGACAAAACAGTAGTGCACGCTACACCGATTTGTTTACAAACTCGACTCCTTTTCCTTACATAACTGGTCTTGTTGTTCTTTTTAAATAGGCCGTTCAAAGAGCTGTGGTTTTTTTCCCCACCTGTTTTGGAATTTCCCATCTTGCATAGAAATTGCAAGTATGGAGAAGTGTCCTGTCATGGACAAGTCATCGGACACTAAGAAAATAGTTACAGCTAAATTTGGTCATAGTTAATTTAAATGTAGTTGTGTATGCTTTTAGTGGTGTCTGGATATAACATTGTACTGAAGTGCAATAGTGCATGTTTACTCTTAGATTGATATGCTCTGCTTTGCAAAACTACAAGTCATTCATTTTAAAAAACACACTACTGAACCCCACCCCCCCCCAAAAAAAAAAACAAAAAAAAAAAACAAAAAAAAAAACAACCTTAAAGCTTCGGAGGAGATGGTACTGACAAACTTGTTTGGAAAATTATTTGTAAGATATGCAACTAAGCCATAATTCTTCAAAGGATGATTTTTCCTTTTCCCCTTTGGTATGAGTAGTAAGAATCAATGTTGAATTAAATTATGACCTAAATTATTAATACACCAGGAAGTCAAGTTTCCTTTGCTGTAGTGAAATGAATCATGTATGTAATGGCCAAGGTAGTGATTATATGTGATATTTGCCCCTTGCAGTAGTTACAAAAATGCAGCTGTACTAAAAACTCTGTGTGTTTATGACAAAAGTATCTGTCTTCTACTCTGATCATTTTAAAATACATTCTGTAAAGGACATATATATGTGCTGCTGTCTCACTTTTATCAAAACTTTTCTTTTTTAATTGATCTGAAAATGTATGAGCTGGCATGTACTGAGAGTTTCATGAGAGGGAAGACAGTGATATGTAAATGAAGAAGGAAGCCCTACATGCTGTCCCTCCTAGGCCTGAACAGCTGCAGTCTAGGCCATTTGCAGGATGCAGTGGTAGGTCACACGCAGTGTTTCATATTGCATCCGGGAGCACAGAAGTGAATTTTAAAGCCCGAGCGGTTAAGCCATTTGTTCCTCCTCTTTTTCTGCTTTGTAACCCCGTGGCAGCGTTTTGTTTGCGCGGCAGCTGAAGCCCTCGGCGCGCAGCGCGATCCTCGGGCGGAGAGGCGCGGCAGCGAGCAGGGCGCTGGGCCGGGGGGCGGCTGCCAAAGGAGCCCCTTGCCCCGGGCAGGGAGCCGCGCATCCCCGGTGGCCCGCGGGCCGGCCGNCGGGCGCGGCCGCTCCTCCGTGTGCGCGGCGCTGTCCGCGGTGCTGAACCCCGCGGCCATGTTACCCCGGCCCGGCCCGGCCGTGCCCCGGGCCAGCCGCCCCGGGCGGCGCTCGGCCGCTTCAGCGCAGGGGTCACGGCAGCGGAGTGCTCTCACCCACGGCCTTCGTGTAATACACTGTATGGCGCCGGTATCGGATGCTGACGGCAAAATCAGTGGCAAATACTACAGCGCTTTCTACTTCGGAACGCGAGCTCTCTCAGCAACGCAGCATTTTTTTTTTTTGTAGCCAACTTGGGAAGCTTAACGTTACCTATATGGAATGGAAGTGTGCGGATGAAACCAGCAACTAGACAAGAACTTGGTATTCGCTATTTTTAACCACAGGTTCAGTTTATGAAAGGATATTCTGAAAGTGAATATCAAACCAGCGGTGTCATCAGTGAGAATGAAATAATCGCTCATGGCACAGGGAAGGTTCAGGAAAAAGCAGATATCCATTAGCAGCAATGCAGACACAGGCATGGGGTTTTCTCGTTTTTTTCTCTATTTAAAAAAGACAAATTTGGAAAGGTGTGCTGTCTAGCAGCAGATCTTTTTTTTCTAAATTCACTTTAATGCTGCAACATCTCTACTACATGAAAAAAAATTAAAAGCTTTTTTTTAATCACAGAGACAAGCATTCATTTTCTGTAATTGCACACTGGGTATTTCGAATTCAGTTGCACAGTAAAAAGCAAATATGCTCCTCTGGTGTGATGTGTAGAGGCTGAAAAAAAACCACAAAACCAACACGATGTGTTTCACATGGGAGGATAAAAATTTTAAAACTATACATTCTGCTTCTAAAAATAGAATGAATTGATATGCAGAATGAATTGACCTTCAAATTAAAGGTCAGAGGTGACAAACCAGGACAAAGGTCATACAGCTCATTTTCAAGCAGTTTCTAGTTTTTTCGTAGTTGAACAAAAGCTTAATTATAGAGAAGAGTATGGACTGTAATATTTAATTAGTCAATTCTAACAGAGAAATAGAGGTATTTTTTCACAATTCCCTGTTTTCTTGAATGTAGTTCTATTAGGGAATTATTTGTGCTGTTACTGATGCAAAAATGGGTCTGTCTTAAATTAAAATATTTAAATACATTTCTTAAGTTAACATTTAATAATCTACCATCTGTACTATATTACCATCTGTAATATTACTGTTTCAGAGATGAGAGGATTGTGTAGCCATTTTCTGCTTTTTCAGTGATTCTAGCAAAAAAAAAAAAAAATTAAAATCCTGCTCATGCTATTGTTTCAATAAAGTTAGACTGCGGGTCCATTCATTTTGGCATTCAGGCACATACTTATTATTTCTAGCAAACCACTTCCCCAAAATCCTGCTTCCACTCTGCAGCATTCTATATGTCCATATGCAGTAATTAGACAGACCTAATACCTGACTGTTTAACTAGTATGTGTATGTGATTTCTATTATATGCACTGTCTAAGATTCAGTGTTCTAACAATTTGAAGGTATTGGTTCACTTTTTATATCAATATCACACTTAGACTAAACCAAGATTTCATAAATATTCTGAAGGTATTTAATAAATATTCTATAGGCTGACCATATGCAGTAATGAAACAACTAAGGATAACTACTAGAAATTCAACTGTTAAAATTTGTATACTCATTCACTAATAATTTTGTATCACGTATAAGGTTTTTGCTTTTCTTTCAGATACCGTATGTCCTGTACCTACTTCAGCTACTGATGTGTACATTGTTTTTAAAGTTTTCATCTTTTCTTTTAGAGATTGTGATGTTTTACTTATATATCACTGATGTTCTTGTTTACTTCTTTTTTTTCTGGTTTGAATTAATGACTTATCTCCACTAAAGTTTATAAAATTTACCATTGCATTATTTTATTTGTTCGGTTGTTTTAAACAGTGGCTCAGTCAGAAGCCATTGGCATACAGGACTGATGTCCACTCCAGTTGAAATGGGAAAGATGTGCCCTGTACTATCACTGCTCTAGGAAAGGGAATACTGATGTTTAAAATACAGACACTCATCTGCTCTTTGACTTCTACAATGTTTGATTTGATTATTTTAATGGTCAATATCCATATCAGCACTTAATAAGCATATTAAAAAATACAAATGATGATAAAATCGATCATTAGTAGTGCTCTCTAGCAATAATTCAGTGATTAAAAAAAACCCCAACAAAAATGAAGAAAGAAGATTCTGTGGTTTGTAGGTAAATATCACATGCAAATAAGACAAAAGTTCTGTCCAAAGGAAAAGATATGAGAATGGTGTGTAAATTTCATCAAAACAAGTATTACTGTAAAACATCCCAGAAAGGAGGTCTGAACAAACCATAATAAAGTTGTTATAATAGTAAATAAAAATTATTCATTTTTAAAAATAAAACTTGTAGTGCCATCACTTTTGAGGGGACAATATTAAAATCCTACTTGACTTGTATTTTTATAGAAGTAAGTTATACAAATACTGAATTCAGCTTGTCATAATATTCGTTCTTAATTTGACCTTTAGCAGGTATTTTTTTTAATACTTCATTTGACATTGTTTTGTTTGCAAATAGTTTTCAAGTGGGGAAATAAAATCTTTCTATATGTAGTTTCTCACAGAAATAGACAACAAAATATCTCAGTGATCAAGCTCTGAAAAATGTTACTTACTTATGATTTGAGAATTAGGGCTTTTACAGTTCTTTTCCTTACAAACTACTAATATGAAGTAATTTAAGAAGTAGAAAGAAAAATCCATCTGAAAACATGTAAAAAGATCACAAGGTAGTTTTCTCATAGTTTCGTTTGCTGTATAGCAAATCAGCATGTGGCAATTTCAAATGCCCTTGTTAACAGTAAACTGGGAACAAAATACCTTAAATATGTAAGAAGTAGAACAGTAGTGATCCATTTTTAAATTGTGTGTTTTAAAAAAATCATCTTTGAATCACAAAATCTTGTTTGGAACATACCTAGTTTACATTGCTTTTTAATTAAATAATTATGATCATTGTTTACTATATGTATATTCAAATGCCGAGCATAAGAAATTGCAGATTTTACTAAATCAAATACACTAAATATGAGAATTGTATATAAGTAATTTCAATCCTTTAAACAAAAATAATCTTGTTCAGCATATTTTTGTTATATATTGTGAATGTTTTAAACTAAATAAATGCTAAATAGTTTTTATTGCTAAAACAGTTGTCAGTGTAATAGTGGCATTTAATTTTGAGGAGAAACTCTGATCCTAGAGTTGTCAGACTTTCATTGATTAGCATTCTGATATTGTGGAGTTCATTACCCTTTTTATTGCCCAAAAGAATTAGATTCCTAACAATGGTGGAAACACATTTTAACTTTCTTTGTTCCTGTTTTCACTGTAGTCAAATGACATTCTTACACACAATTAAAAGGTGCATAACTGCATGTCTGATCATCAAAAACTTCATTTCTTAAAACCTAAGGTATGCTTAGCCTCTTTTACCAGGAAAAAAGCGTATCTGGCCTATTGCCTAGCTGTGTTATTTACTTGAAGCTGTGGTTATCCTCCTTCAGATCAGTGACAAAAGTGAGTGAAATTAGCAAAGAAAAACTAAGTTTTAATTTGCTAGTTGTTTAATTAATTTTCTTAAATCAGCATTGTAAAAATATTCTTAAATATATCACACATGCTTGCTTTCATCTTCAGATGCTAGAAAAATACTGTAATGGTGTATAAACAGAAGTATGAAAGAAAAGCAAAGAAAATTATGGCTAAACAAATAATAAAATTGCAAGAGCTTTCAACTTTATCCACCCTGTAATTACATGAGGACATTAACACTTGAGTGTACCTTTTCTGGAAATCTTATTTTTTTTATTTATGCATTTCAAAGTACCTATATTGAACTGAATGAAATGAAAAGGGAAAAATAGAGTTTAAACAATGAAAATATCTCAGGAGGAAATCATCATTTAGAATTGCACATTGAGGAATCTCATGTAAAACAAGTAAATTCAGAGTGTCAGACAACTCTCATTTGTGATGTTTGAAATCAAAATACTGTGTGCATAATTCTTCTATCAGCAGTCAAGAACAGTAATAAAGTCATTTTTTACTGACCAGTTCAAAAGACAGCAAAGTTTGTTAATATATCTGACTGGCGTGTGTGTATGTGTATATAGATACATTTTAAAAGCTTATGTTTTATGCTCTTACTATGCTTGGGTTCTGTCCACAGAATTAAAATGTGTATACTTTGCAGCATTCATCCATTTAAGTCTTCACTCCTGATGAGTTAACTAAAAGAAGATCCTTTCAACACTGGAATGTTTTCCCCTATTCCTTTGCATCACCATTTTCCTTTTTTGTTATAAGATAAAGGATTGCTGGGTTTTGTTTTCTAGTTCTTCTACTCTCTAATCATACTTACAGTACCCAGCATTCTTTAAAAAAATACTGCTGTCTTTACTCTGGAAGAAAACAGTCCCCTGGCTACCACTGTGAAAGAAACAAGTTTAACATATTAATTTTTCTTTTCAACTTATTTTTGGAGGAAAGCGTTTATCTTACTTAAGTGGAGTAACTATTTATGTCTGCTTTATTTTCTTCCAAACAAATTATGTTTCTAAATCCTTCTGCAGCAAACCTGCTTAAAGTATTGTATTTAAAACAATGCATATCTTAAATAATTCCTTTTAAATAGATATAAACTTGTTATTATTTTTTACTGATCTATAAGTTGTCAAAAAATAGGCTACATAAGCTGTTAAGTCAGCTGAATTACTGAATGTGCTACTTGTAAGAGAAAGTGGATTACTTTTGTTGGATGTCTGTCAGTTTGCCTTTAACTGATACTGCACTTTTCATTGTATTTCCTATCCAGCAATAATTCCATATGGTGTTCTCTGACATTATTTTTCATGCCTACTGTAACAGTATCATTCCAGATGCTATGAATGCCTTATTAAAATAAGGATTGCTTTCAAAGGTAGTGACTTTTTCTCTGAAAACATCTTGCTGTCTAGTGCAGTTCCTCAGCAGCATTTATTTACCTACTTGCAGTTACAAAGTTCATGTAAGTGCCAAGATAGTTTCAGAAGTAAAATACAAAAATACTTTTTTGGTTTGTACAGCATAAGCAGGCTCAGGAGAGTTCACTGTGAGCCATTTCAGAGCCCAAACCTGCTTCCAGTTAAATCAGGGGCTGATTTTGTGTGTCTTTCAGTAGGATATAGTAAAATACATGCCAAAATAGTTTCTCATTTAAACTGCCTATTTAAATGAGTTCATAGAATTGAAATGCCCAGGCTATTCTACACTAACACATCTTATACCAAGCTTTAGGTATTGTATCAGGAAGCTTTTTGTAATAACTATAAAAAAATAGATATCAGTTTTTTCTGCTTAATAATCTATTTTGTGACCCTCTAGAACATGCGATGCTTAAAAATGCATTACGAAATGACAATACTGGAAACAAGAAAAACTTATGCTGTTTTCTGCTACAGTTTTTAAGAACTGTACTTTCCTCCTTTGAATCCCAACACCACTCTCCCAAATACTTATTTTTAATCTCTTCATAAACTGAAGCAGGCTACGTTCCAAAGCCAAGAACGGATCCTTTACTCTATGCTTGCATATTTCATTATGTTGCATAAATAATGCAGGTAAATCTGAAAGGCACAAAAGCCACATAGCCACAGGTTGGCAGAACAAAGAAGCAGATACAAGAGATTGGGCTTCAGTGCTTGAAGGTGTAAAAGCAGAATTAGGTTTAAAACTAGACAAAAGTCCACACAATCCCAGTGGAAAACTTAGTTACTACAAAAGAAGAGGAACTGAATCAGCTTGCCAGTGTTGTTGCACAGAAAAGAAAGATTGTACCACCCCCTTTTCCAGTTTCTGGTGTTGGAAAGGATTTGGGATATTTGACTGTAAGAGAAAAGAAGTTAGAGAAAATTGGTTCTTATTTGTCTTTGTTCATTCTTCTTCTGACTTTGCGTACTCCTAGTAGGATAGCAAATTTTATTTTTTTATTTTAGTAAGAGAGCAGGATAGCTGTCCAGAGTTCTCTTAAATTGGAAAAAAGACAAAACTCTGATTTCTCTAAAACAGAAGAGAACTGGGTTTATATCTGAACAGGTTGATATTGCAATTCGTTGTTGGTTTTTGATGGGTTTTAGTTAACGTAGATTATTCAAAAAGACGGTAGAGGGTGACAAGAGGACAGGCTTGTGGCAGGTGAGTTTGTGCATGCTCCTATCTAATCATCCTTCATTTGTTAAGCAAACTGGACAACCTAAGTAATAAGAATACTCCAAAACCAAGGTACTTTCCTTAATGCTTCATGCCATCTGCAGCAGGGTTTTTTTCTGTGATACTTTTGTTGACATTATACTAAATAAGTCAGACCTTTTTCAACTAGAGCAAAAGTACACATTTCATGAAGTTTCATGGAAGTTTCAAGTCACACACATTTGTATGACTGATTGATTTTGTTTAGATTGATACCTAGAATTTAGTATTGTTACATACTATGCTCTGCAGTTTTATCAGTCATAACTAAAAGCATTTTTCTGTTAATATTCATAAGTTGGCATTGAGTTACTATTTTGACCATGAAAGAATCCTAGAGAATTATTTTTACTAGCTTTTCTTAAATCATATACAAGGTATGACTTGATCGTTTAATATGTACAATTCAAGCATAGTAAAGACAACTCACTAGTTCTTAGGTTACCTACTGCAATTAAATATTGATAAAGGAAAAACCACTTTCCAGTATTCTGCAAATCTGTGTCTTTTCCCTCCGTTGTCATCAACTGTGTAGCTTTCATTAGAAAGGGGCAGTGCTTTTACTGGTGCTGGGGGGCGGGGGGAGAGCAGCACTTGATTTTTTTTCTCTTACGCCTTGGTTATCTCATTGTGGCTCTGATGAGCTAGGTAAGTCTCAAACAGTAGGTTTACAGGTCACTTCATAGAGTCAGTGGCGTGGCATTTTATGGCCTCCTAATGAGCCGTTAAACTGGAGATGAGGTAATTAAATACGGTATTCTGGGACAGTGTACTCGATACTGACTCCAGCTCTCTGATTTTAGGTTCCTCAGAAGACGATGAGGTCATTCAAGAAGGTCTCCTCAGGCTCAGGTCAGTCTTCTCTACAGCGTCTTACGTGGCTGACTGTATCTGTAAAACTGAGGTACTTAAGCACTTCTGTCCCACTGACTCTCATGAATGTAATCATTGTGTGGGGTGGGGAAGAATCGCAGATTTTGTGCACAGGCTTGAGAGTTCTTGTTGGATGCAGTCTTGAGTGTTCTGCTTCTGTAAGAAAAATAAACAATTACATAAGGAAAGTTTATTTACAATAATCCCATGTCACATACCTGTCGCAAATGATGGGAGCCCATGGGTTTGTATGAGCACTGCGGGACCACCACCCCGGCAGACGCGCCGGTGGGCGCACGCACCTCAATCACTGACTAAAATTTACACGCTCGTGGAGTTATTTCCGTGCAGCTCTCACACTATCGCCACGCACCTCCTGCGATCGCGAAGTCTGAGCAGTTCCGCCCGTCCGGCCCCCCTGCCCAGCCCCTTTGCCCGCCCGTCCAGCCCCTGCCCGGGCGCCCTCCGTGCAGGCCGGGGCGCGGAGCTCCCCGCGGAGCGGCGCTGCGCCCCCGAGGGAGGGACGCGCGTCCCGGGGCCCCCTGAGCTGCCCGCACCGCGGGACGCGCTCCCTGCAGCCCTGGGCGGGCGGTGGGAGGCGCCGGGTGTTCCATGTGTGCTGAGGCGGGGGGAGCTGTCCGTGTCGCCGCCGGGCTGCCGCAGGCCAGAGCGCCTGGGCACTTGCCCGTCGGGGAGGATGCGCTCCCTGCTGCGACACCCGCGTAGGCCGCGGGGCGGCTGTCCCGCTCCCGGCTGGAGCGAAAGCGCCCGAGACGCGGACCCCCCCGCTCATCGTCCTGCGCCTGCCGGGTGGGAGGCGAAGCGGTGACACCGGGCCGTGCGGCCGATCCCTCCGCGGGGGCCGGTCTTCCCTGCGGGGCGTTATAGCCCTTGTCAGACGGTCTCCCGCGACGACTTCCAGAGCCCCCTTAAATCCCCCGGGGAAGCGGCCGGTATCAGTTGCAAATCCGCAGCTGGGAGATGGTTAATGTACGTGAGACCACATCCTGCATCCGAGCTCTCCGAGTGAGTGCCTCCCTCATCCTCCTGCCCGCGGAACCCGCGCGGAGTCCCAGTAATTGACAGTACTCTTAGGAGTCCCCCGGCCAGCAGAGATGCACGGACGGCAGGGCGGGCCGTTTCAACACAAAGTGTTCAAAAAGCTCATATTTGAAACAGCGCTCCGACGCCAGTTGGAGCAGCGGCGCCTCCGAACCTCGGCGAGGGCTGCCCCGTTCCCTGAGGGAGCAGGGGTGGGCTCCAGGCATCCGGGATGCCCGCCTTGGGTGTGACGGGGAAGCTAAAAACCCGAGCTCCTGCGGCGGGCGGGAGTGAGGGGAGAGGCACCTTGTGCGGCCTGAAACTGCATTTCCCGAAAAGAGCCGCGGTTCGGGACGGGCGCGGTGCGAAGGCGCCTCTATAAAGCCTGTAACTTCATACGCCGCAGTCGCACGTCGGGCAAATCCCGTCCCTGCTCGATCTGAGCCGTGGCAGCGCGCAGTTGAGCCGGCGCTGTGTTTTGTTAAAAAAAAAAAATAAAAATAAAAAAAGATGCAAATTGCATATTTTCTAGTATTAACGCTCGCGATTTAAAGCGAGGGTAATAAGCTCGACCAGGGGAGCTGACGGTGTCCTGAGCGCGTCCGACCCCGCTCTCCCAAAGGCGCGGGAAGGCGCGCCGCCACGTCCCCGCTGGGAAGAAGCCGCATTTTCTGGGAAGTCTTAAACAAAAGCCCGGGGGCAAAGCCCGGCTTTAGGGCAGAGTTGCGGGGACAGACCCGCCGCCTCCCGGGCCCTGACGGAGCGCGATCGCTGGACGGGCGGCGGACGCGCAGCGGTGGGAAGCGGCCACCCCCGCCGGGCCGCTGGCCACCCCCGCCCTCGACTCGGGCGCTGCGCGGCGGCGGAAAGGGAAAGGGGCTTTGGCGCCCAAAATGTAGGTGAGAGGGTTTTGGCGGGAACAGCTCCGCACCGGCTCAGCCTCCCGGCCGCAGGAGAGGCGGGAAGGGCCCCCCTCGGACCACACATCTAGGGAGAGCCGGTTTCGCTGGAGACCGTGCAGAAAAAACAGGACGGGCATCCCATTCGGTCCAACATCGGCGGGGCGGCGCCGAGCAGCCCGGCCCGGGCAGCGGAGCAGAGGGGGCAGGGGCGCCGCGGCGCCGGCCCTGCCCCTCCTGCCTGCCCGTCGGCGAGGAGCGCTGCCCGTGCTTTGGAATGGGAAATGGTAGCAGCACCCCGAGCTCTGCTTTCAAGTGTAAAACACGCGTTTTGTTTCAAATGCACGCGTTTGTTTGGATTTTTGTGCTTTCAATCCGTCGTTTGTTTGGATTTCTGTGCTTTGTTTTTTTTCCCTGTTTTCTTTATTTTTGTTTTGTTTTGCTTTTGTATTTGAGGCGGGGTCTTTTTTGAGAAGGCGAGTAGTGTATTTGGGTGTGGGGGGGGGGAAGTTGTGCTGTTTTTGTCTTGTTTTGGTTTTGTTTAGGAGAATAGAAGATACCGAAGTTATGACTTTAAAAGCTTTAGGAAGGTGACAAATAGGAAACCCAACACCACTGGTTTTGGTTACATAGTTTCAAGAGAGCTCTTGCTGTGCATGTAGAAAGACAATGATTCCAGCTTCCTATAATTGTCTTTACCAAAATTAGCATCTGTTTAGAGAAATATAAGGATAGAAATAGATTTCTTTTTAAAAAAGACATGTAAATTATTACCATTAAACTCATTTTTACACGAACTGGCTTGTTCCGTAGGGTTTTTTTTTAACCTATTCCCCCCTCCTTTCAGAATTAATTTTGGAAGGGTGTTGGTTGGGGTTCCTTTTTTTTTTTTTTTCCTTTTTAAATTTTTTTCTTTTACCCCGAGAGTTCCCAGCTGGCAACAGCTCTCTACCTTCCACAAAACTTGAAAGGCTGATGTCCCTTGCAGGAAATGAATGAGTCGATAACATCTGACACCAGTGACCAGTCCAGTGACCCCAACCTTAATTCCACTAATACTGGAGGCCTGAAAATCTCAGTAAAGACACATTGCAAATCCTACCCCCCTCCATTTTATAAAATCTGCACTTATTTTGCAACCTAAGAGAAACTTAGCAACCAATATATTTACATTCATTTATTTACGTGGTTTTGTAGTCTTTCATTTATTCATCGAAGAACATATAGTGAATTTTATTTCACTGAAATTTGCTAACAAGACATTTTGTCCATTTAATTAACTCAATGAACTTTAATGAAACTTGTGTCTGTTTAACCAATATTCTAACCTCTAAGGAGTTTTTTTAATACCGAATATCGGCAAAATAAATCAATTTTTTAAAATAAAGACTTTCAAAACTTTATTAAACGGGTATTTTCTGTCTTTTCTAGGGGAGGGGCAGATGAATCTTCTATTTTATAAATATGCCATTCTGCCACAAGATATATAGTCTTGGGCAGTTCAAGTAAGAGTGTAAGGACTGTTTTCTTCCGGTAGCCTTAATTTCTTGTTCGTAACTGAGGTTTCACGTGTATCAAAATCTCGTACATTTATTATATATTAGCTATCGCCCGGGTCATAAGATCCGAGCATATAAAATTACTGAAGATTTAATATTGTAAAATAATCGCTACTGTAAGGGGGGAAAGGAGGTTATGAGCCAAAAGCAGTGGATGTTGCACGAATGCGTAAGGCAGGTCAGTGTAGGAAGTCGACCTGACTGTTGAAATAACCTATAGGAAATTTACGGTTGAAGACTGCAAAGGAATTTCAGGATTTAAAGCTTCTGCTCCACTGGCCAGGGTGCTTGTATTTGTATACTCTTGCCCACCCTCGCCTTTTTCTTGCAAACGATCACATGGAGCCTCAACCTTGGTGTTTCACGCAGAAATGAAGCGCTAGCAGGGGAATTGACGCTTTCCTGGAAGGCAACAAAAGGAGTAAACAGGCCCATGGGGGCAAAGGCGTTCCCCTTAATTGGGCAGACTGATCGACGCCACTTCCCAAACAACAGCAAGTGCTTTGCAAATGCATAAGCCCCTTGCATTCAGGTTCTGCACGGATCAGTTTGTTGCCTTGGCTTTTGTTTGTGTGTCCTTGGGATAAGAGAGGATGCTGGGGGAGGAGGGGGGAGGTTAAAAAGAAAGTCAGACTCCAGGTTTTTACAAGATATGGGCAACGTTTAAAGCACACACATATATATGCGCGTGTATATATGTGTGCATATATATATAAATACCGCATGGAAAGACAGGTTAATGCGACTAGGTGATGATGAGGACAGAATAGTTTCATCTGTAACTTTACGCTAAAGGAGATGAACAGATGGAAAATAAAACTACTTCTCTCCTAATTGTTCGGGTTTTTTCCACGTTTATAAAGTATTATTTTAAAAGCGTTTGGCCGTACGTAGAGCAGCGGGAAGGGCTGGAGGGCAGGGCCATAGCTGTGTACCTGTGAGCGCGGAAGGGGAGTGCCTTTGCAAAAGGGGCTGTTACCAAGCCCGTTACACATCACACATTTCTTCTCCGAATCTGATCCCCCCTCCCGCTGGCAGTGAAGACTTAAAACAGCAGTCCCCGGGCACTGTTATTTCTCCCTTCTTTGTCCTCTTCCCCCGAGGCTTTTTTTATTTTTTTTTCCGCCCTCTTCTCCAGTAAATCCCTCTCTCTGTCAGTCCTCTCCCAACTGCTGATTGAGGTTCACTCCAATTCTCGGCTTGAAAACTGGGCTCTTATTTAGGAAGTCATTAATCACATCCCCTCCCCCGGAAAGAGATGGCGGAGAAACCTGTGAAGTACAATTCCTCGCCCCATCCCCCCTCCAGAAATGTTGTGAAACGCTAGATCTCCGCACATTCTGGGGCATATTAAGGTGATACCGCGTTTCCGGCGCGCTTTTAATTTGAATGCGAAATTAGTAACGATCCAGTTGCGCATCTGCCCGCGTTGTGCGCAGAGGGTGCCACAGACGCTTCCCGGCTCTCGCCCTGCGTATTTGCACACACGTGTGTCCCCCATCCGTGTGTGCTCACACACGTGTGTCCCCCATCCGTGTGTGCTCACACGTGTCCCCCGTCCGTGTGTGCTCACACGTGTCCCCCGTCTGTGTTTGCACACACGTGTGTCCCCCATCCGTGTGTGCTCACACACGTGTGTCCCCCGTCCGTATCTGCTCACACGTGTGTCCCCATCCGTGTTTGCACACACGTGTGTCGCCCCCGTCCGTGTCTGCACACACGTGTGTCCCCCATCCGTATCTGCTCACACGTGTCCCCCCGTCCGTGTTTGCACACACGTGTGTCGCCCCCGTCCATATCTGCTCACACGTGTGTCCCCCCGTCCGTATCTGCTCACACGTGTGTCCCCCGTCCATATCTGCTCACACGTGTCCCCCCGTCCGTGTTTGCACACACGTGTGTCGCCCCCGTCCATATCTGCTCACACGTGTGTCCCCCCGTCCGTATCTGCTCACACGTGTGTCCCCCGTCCATATCTGCTCACACGTGTCCCCCCGTCCGTGTTTGCACACACGTGTGTCGCCCCCGTCCATATCTGCTCACACGTGTGTCCCCCCGTCCGTATCTGCTCACACGTGTGTCCCCCGTCCATATCTGCTCACACGTGTCCCCCCGTCCGTGTTTGCACACACGTGTGTCGCCCCCGTCCATATCTGCTCACACGTGTGTCCCCCCGTCCGTATCTGCTCACACGTGTGTCCCCCGTCCATATCTGCTCACACGTGTCCCCCCGTCCGTGTTTGCACACACGTGTGTCGCCCCCGTCCATATCTGCTCACACGTGTGTCCCCCCGTCCGTATCTGCTCACACGTGTGTCCCCCGTCCATATCTGCTCACACGTGTCCCCCCGTCCGTGTTTGCACGCACATGTGTCGCCCCCATCCGTATCTGCTCACACGTGTGTCCCCCGTCCGTGTGTGCTCACACACGTGTGTCCCCCATCCGTGTGTGCTCACACGTGTCCCCCGTCCGTGTGTGCTCACACGTGTCCCCCGTCTGTGTTTGCACACACGTTTGTCCCCGTCCGTGTGTGCTCACACACGTGTGTCCCCCGTCCGTATCTGCTCACACGTGTGTCCCCCGTCCGTATCTGCTCACACGTGTGTCCCCGTCCGGGAGCATCTCTCCTTGGTGTGCGTACGCGGAGCCGGCCCGCGGTGGGCACAGATACGCCACAATCTCCTCCGCACGGCCGCCCCTGCGTGCAGCTGTTGTTCAGCGGGCTGTATCTGGAAACACACGGATTTCTGCATGCACGGGAGGGCAGAAACCCCAGAATAATACGTCATCTCGATTTCCCGTAAAGAAGCGTGCAGATTAGCCGCCCGAAAAGGAAGGGGTAAAAAAAAAAGAAAAAGGAAAAAAAAAAAAAAAAAAAAAAAAAAAAAAAAAAAAAAGCGCCGTGTTGGAAATTTCTTGTTCATTCATAAATTATTTTGGTGTGTCAGGCTACTTGAAATGGCGATTGGCTGCTCCTGCCTCCTGCCAACCCCTTAAGGATCCGATGCGAAATTAGTAGCAAGAAAGCATGTAATTGACCGAGTCACGTGTGCGCAGGGGGCCAGAAACGGAGCGAGAGAGACGGGAAAAATCAAAAGAGGGAAAGCACATTAGACCATGCGAGCTAAATTTGCGATCGTTCAAAATCAGGATGTTAGATTAATGCAGAAGACCACTTCGATCCACAGGGAAAGTTTTCATCTCACGAGTTTGGAGCAGAGGGCCCGTGGGGCAACATGGCCGAAGGTTAATTTTCTTTTTCTATTGTTTTACTATGATTTTCGCTCGCTCGCTCGCTCTCTCTCCCTCTCCCCCCTCCCCCCACCCCTTTTTAACCCAACTATGCATTACCCTTTTTTAGCAGCTCGCGCAAGGGGGCTTTCTCCAAACCCATTGTTACCCAGCTCAAAAACTGTTCCGTACCGCCCACACCGATTCACAACTTGAAAAGCTTTCAGGGGGCTATTGTTTGAATTGTTCCTGTTTGATTAAGCACAGTTGCAGTGGTGGGATGAGAAAACGGCCGTACACCTGTCCCAACTTTAATCGAAAGTTTATTCCAAGGAGGGATGGATACACGTTGGAAAATAGTGGTTTCGGCGCTGCATATGCAATAACCAGTTGTGCAATCTACCCAATTTTGCTTATTCTCTCTCCTCCACCCCTCCTCGGCCGGCCTCCCCCCTCGCCCCCCGGTCCTGCGCCTTGCGAGGAGAGACTAATTGGGCTGAGAATTTCTGTTGAGAAATGGGATCGGTCTTAAACCAGCAATACTCAAGTAAAGTATCGCGTTCCGTGCTGTAATGTGGCTGAAAGATGGAGTTAAATGGAAAAATACACGTATGTACAGAAACGTGGGCTGCCCTGGGCTCGGAGAGAGGGAGAGCCTCCGTGCGCAGTGTTTCCTCTCTGTAACCTCCGGTGATTTTATTTTTTTACGTATTTTGGGGAGAAGGTTGTTTATTTTAGGATTTAGGAAAAATACACACTTTTCACCGTTTACGTTTTGATTTTGTTTTGTTCGCCCCCCTGTTTTTTTTTTTTTTTTCCCCGTTCCGTTTGTAGTAACTCCTTTATACAGCGGCAAAAGGATGTTACCAGAATTTAACTCTTTGCTTTGCATCTTGTCCCTCTCTTCCTTCTTTTTCTCCCCCCTTCCCCCCCACACCCCCCGCCTTTCCCTCTTCCTCAGCAGGGGCGAGTAAAGGTGGAGACGAACCCGGGAAGTTGCCGGAGCAGGAAGAAGAAGAGGAATCCCAGGTTTTGCACGGGACCGGCCATTGCAAATGGTTCAATGTAAGAATGGGATTCGGGTTCATCTCCATGAGCAACCGAGAGGGAAGCCCCTTGGAGTCTCCAGTTGATGTCTTTGTACACCAAGTAAGACCCGTTTTTGTCTTCTATCTCAGCCTGCCACATTTGGTTGAGCTCAGTGGGGCTCCGGTTTTATGTGAAGAGAAGTAACCTATTTTTCTAGGTATTTAAGTACATCTGTAGTTAAAGAGTTGCCTTAGGTAGTGGTTTTGTTGGCAGTGTACAATTTGAGTAAAGAAGGTCGTTAGATTGTGCTTAGTCTCTGTGGCTGGTGATTTGTGTAAGGGTATAATGTTTCTTCGTATCTTCCTCCTTGGTTAGAAAAGTCTCCTGTGGTTTTTATTTATTTTCAAATGTCACACTTTTTTTAACAAGGTTTATCATTTGTCACCAGACTGATCAGGAGCAGATATGCCTGTCCTTGGAAACTGTTTAAAATTAAGCTGGGAAAAGGATAAATAAATGTCGGGTTTCATTCAGATAACATTTGAGTACAGTTTTAAACGGTTTACTTGTAAACCTCGAATTACTCTTTAAAAGCTCATCTGAGATTAGTTAGTGAAATTAAGACATAATTATGGTGTTATTTTGCAGTAATTCAGACCTGAGAGTGTCCCTGTGGTGATACTCTGAAGCGTGTATGTGGTTTGGTTGGTTTATTTTTAATTATTCCTTTCTAGGAAGAAAAAAAAAAAAGTAATGATTAAGTATTCAGACCAAAAGCACTGTCTCTGTAAGGCTGTTGGGGAGACAGGGGGTGTATGGTCCATGTTTTTAATTTTAAGCACAGCAGCATTGATGGTTTCGTGTTTTCAACGTGGAAACTGGTATGAATGCCTTCATGTGAAAGAGTTACAAATGGAAAATAGGTGCAAAATAGTAAGATAACTTTTCAAGATTTGTACTGTGGTTTGTGAAGAAGACCTTCTCTGGTTCTTCTGTAAGTCTCCAGTTGCAGCAATGCTATTTCGAATTTCACCCATCTCTTCTGTGATCAGAGCAGAGCAGAGAGGTATCAGGTAGAGAGACCATTTTGGGGTTGGCTAGGGCCATGTTAGGGAGGCAAAAGGCATCTTTTTACGTGGCTGTCCGTTTTCTATGACGTTTGCAATGACGGTGAAGGGGGTGTTCCATGATTGTATAGTGACTGCCTTTTACTGTTGCTCTTGGTGGCCCGGCTTTATTCTGCAGTAACTTTATCAGGCTCTTTTAAAGCATATACCTTTGATTAGGTTAGTAAAAAGGTGGCTGAAACTTCTAAAGAAGCTGCTGCTGTGGTCTGTTGCCTTGCAGTGCAGGGTGGGGTGGATTTCTGGTCTTGCTGCTTTACATGTGCCCTTGTACCTAAGGGCCTGCACTTCAGTGGAGCTGCTTGCATTTGAAATTATGTACAAAGCATAGAATCCAGTAGTGAACTCACTAAATTCCTACACTTCCTGCTTTGTACTGGCATGTAAGCTGCCCCCTGTTTGCTGCTGCTTTTTCTCTTTGGAATTGGATGAATGAAACACTTACCAAAGAAGGAGCAGTCTTCCTCCTTTTCCCCTTTTCTTCCCTTCTTTGTATCTTAAGTCACGAAGTTGCTCTTTACAGTTTTAAAAATTTACTTTAAAGATAAAACCTCCTCTTTCTTAATGTAATTTTGTGTTAATGTATGTAATTTTTTTGCTTCCTGAATTGTAGAAGACAAATATTTGAAACATAGCAGTGCTGTTAATAAAAAACACATTTGGAAACAAAGATATTCTTAGAGCTGTGGAAATAGAGAAGTATTGAACTGCATGATAACCTGATACATTTAAGTAATACTAGACAAGGTTTTTGGTTTCATAATGGAAAGTAGTCATAGAAAATAATAAAGTAGCAGTAAATTTGGAAGTCTCTATTGAGTTGTGTTCCCTAAAGGAGGGGAAGAGAAGGAAATGTTAGACAGGTTTGTTTATTACAGTTTAATAATCTACAACTTATCCATACCCTTGGGTTTCTAAGATAATCACAGTGTAAAATGCAGTGAAAATGCCATGTTTCATTGCATGTTAACTGTGTGCCTCAGTCATTTTGAGTTTACTTAGAGATATGTCTTACTGAGTGAAGTTATTATTAGTATTATGCAGTGAATTTGCTCTTGCAGCAAAGAAAGTACGTTTTTCGTAATTTTAATTCTGATGAAGTCAAAGGTTTATATATATAAACTTCATGTTGACATGAATCTTCTTTTGATCAGTTTTCTGTGTAATGTAACAGAGAAAACTACTATTTATTGTGTTTCAGAGTACACTTTAGATAATTGATTTTGCTACATAGAATGCTTTGTTACCTAACTAGCTGACCAGTTCTAGCAGTAGCACCCAGAGCATAAAAATGTCTTTAAATCTGTAATGTTATTTAGCACTGCTGCTTGTACAACAGAGTCTGTTGCCTGAGCAGTGATTGGACCCTATTCCTATTAGTTTCGTTAATTTGAAAAAATTTGTCATGTGAAGGATCCTTTTCAAGGCAAAAATGTTAGTTTATTAATCTGCTGAAACAAAAGACTACTGTTCAAAACTGCTTTGAAAACACTTCATCATTTAATTGTGTGCAGGTAGTGTTATGTGCATTCATTCGCTCATTCTGCGGTATTTGTAGCTACTAGTATAATTTTATAGAATTAGGCAGTCTGAGTAGGGAAGATAAACTTCTAGTTTACTTAGTCAAAGTCCTGTCAAAGCTAGCTTGAACCCTGCAACAGTATTTTTACTTTCGTATCTTACCCTTTCTTAGTGAGGTTATGCCCAGTTTATGAGATCGTGCTATGAGCAAAAACTTAGTGTATGTCAAGTCAAAATTCCTGTAATAGTTTAAGCTCATTATACCTAGACTTTTGAGCTTGCAATAAATAGTTTTGCTTTCTTCTTGGAGTTCCCTCTTACCTATGTGTGGATTGTAGTCACATTTTTCTAAAGTCAGTGCTTTGCTAATTGTATATATTGATAAATTTTTAGAGGACCATGCTTTTGTTTGGACTTTTCTTCCCCTTTATCCAATGAAAGTCCTGTTCACGAAACAGCTGCAGTATTGAGTTTTTAACCCTGCCTTTTAAGTCCCTCCTTTGGTGTTAATCATTTTGATTGATCTTCTCTGAACTACCTTCAGACTGTTGTTACCCTTCTGGTAATGAAGTACCTAGAACTGGATGCATTATTCAAGGTAGAAAAACGTCAGCCATTATATATGTGCGTCTGTGTGTCTCCAGTGTAATTTGGTACACTTGCACACATCCACAGTCTTTTAATTTTTAGGTCTATTCTGATACAGCTTGTATCTTTAAGTCTTGTGTTTGAGTCATTCAGGGTCATATAAAAATTATGAGTCCTAAAAACGATTTGATTTTTTGAATAGAAGCCACGCTCAGTGCATCAATGTGCCAAGTCAACTGTTTGTTCTGAAAAAAAAATGGAAGAGTAGCAACGATAGTCCTTTGTAGCATTTTTATATCCAAGGAATGTGCACCTTACTGAATTTAGCTCAATATGGTCATATGTTCTATTTATAAGTTACCATGGAATGAATAATACAGCTTGTTTCTCTTTTGTGATGTGAATTCTGGACCTAGTTATGTGTGAGTGGCCCTTATTAAATTTTAGAAGAAGATCTATTTGTCAAAGGGTAAAGCAGACTGGAGAGGTGCAGTGAGGGAAGCCTTTTGTGGTGCACATGAATAAAGGTCTTCAGTGCAAGGAACTCAGAAGAGCTGAAGTTCTCATAGAATCAGAAAAGGATGATGTTTTTAAATTTTTTTGCACATTCAAAATTAGACAAAAATATGTACTACTTCTTTTGGATGCTGGCAGTGAGGCAAAAATGCTGTATATTCTTTTTCGCACACACTTTGTACAGACGAAGTTAGAAACAAGTTTCTTTTCCTTTACTTAGTATGAAGCTCAGATGTTAAAGATGATAATGAACTGTAGAGTGCTGAATGTAGACAGATGCAATTAAATGCATGTTTGTGAGTATCGAGGGTTAAAAATTTATGTCTGTTTCTCAACAGACATAAATGTGGTTTTTCAGGATGGGATCGATTGTTCAAGTAGATGAAGTTTGTTGGGACCTGGCTCTGTAGTCCAAAATTCTTACCATAATGAGGGATTGATACAAGATTTCTGAACTGGGACCTTAAGCACAATCATTCTTTGGGATCCTCTTTTATGAGATGGGGAGAGGAAGGAAGGGAGGAGCAGCATGTAGAAGCTGGTGTATTTTGTCTTCTCATTAAAAGGAACATAGTTGGCTTGAAATTTTTCACTTTCATCTGAACTTTCTTACTGTTACTACAAAATTTGCTAAAAATGGAAAACAGCCTTTTTTCTTGCATTGAGTCCTTCTGCACTGCACTATCATTTGTGTATTATAAAGATTGTTCTTACTGTTCCAAGTGCCTGTAACAGAAGAAAGAGGAAAAATTACTGAGACTATTTTGACTGTAAACAGAAGAACAAATGGAAAATGAGTCACATAAGCAGCATCTGAACACTCTTTTCCCTTAATGTGACCAACTGTCCTTTTGAATGATGAATCAGATACCTGTTCGTTGAACTCCTAGTTTTTAGGCACAGTAGAGCTACTTTTTCTATGACAGAGTAGGGCATGGCATTATACACTCAATGCTGACTTTCTTATATTGTGAGCACAAATAATCCTGTGCCTTTTCAAGGATGCATTCATTCTTTCATCTAGCACACGTTTTTCGTTTCTGTTTTATTGGGAGCCTTTAAAAACTACTTAATTGCTCAGGATAACTGGGAGTTCTGGGCAAGCAAGTGGGATCAGTATTTCCTTGCTCCTTATGTTTAATATGACGTAGGAATGCCTGTTTGGCGTATAGGAGTCCCCACGCAGAGTACACTGTTACAGACTTGTCATCTTTGACTTCTGGTGGGGACCAGGCAAGCCCAGTCCTAATCAAAACAAAAGTGGCTAGCAGGATTTAGGGAGGGAGGCTGAGGAAGGAAGCGAACAGGGAGTGGGGAGTAAACGTGTGTCTGCAGTGAGCATGTGAGTGGAAGATCCGGCAGGGATCAGACGCCCGTGTCAAAGTCTGCTCAGCAGCCTCAGCGCGTGCGGCATCCGTAACGGGATGGAGCTGCTGGAGACCCAGAGCTGTGCTGCAGCATGCAGAGAAATGATGGGGACCACTGGTTGTGGTGGGGAGTGCTACAGCATTGTGATTTTTTTTTTTTTTTTTTAATTTTAAATTTCTAAAAATTACTTTTGGCTACTAATTATTGTATAAATTAGCATAGTGTGTGGACACACAGATGGCAAAGTACTTCACTGACAGCTTGATGGTTTAAGATGGTTGTTTGAAGAAACTTGTAATTTAGTTATTTGAGTTATGGAGCCACCATTTTCTCAACCTTCCATATTTTCATCTATTTACATCTAAACACAACACTGTAGTAAATTGTTATTAGTAAACCTATAGAGTATTTAAGTGAATGGCAACACCATTAAGTGGTGTTGAATCAGATCAGGCTTTGATGAAGAGTTTTAAGGCTTGCATGTTGACAGGTAGAAATCACAAGTGGCCCAAAGGCAGAGGGCTGCAGTGGGACAATTTTGTCCTAAGAGGTATTTCCCTCTTTGGCAGAGCAGTAAGTGCACCCTTTCCAGAGCATGCTATCCTCCTTTTCTCCAAGACTGAGGAAGTTGTGCATAGGGGTTAGGATACTGGAAGGAAGAGGATATTTTGTCTGGGGCACAAACATAAGATATCAAAGCAGATACATGAACCAAAGCTAAAAGGAAATGAATTGTCGAATTGGGAAAAATGTTGTTATTGTTGCTTGTTCTGGTTTGCAACTACATTACCGAGGCAGTAAGTACATTTAGAACCATCCAGAGTTTTATTTCACAAAGTATGCTCCCATGTAAATATCGTTTAATTCATCTTCCTTAAGTAACCCTTTGCAGTAAAGGCCTGCCATTTCCCCACTAATTATCAACAAAAGCAAAATTAGGCCCACCAGTTTCTACAAAGGTGTATAAAAGTGACTGTAAAAGAGTCATTTAAGAATGATCCTGGGAACTAGAAACTAGAGGGTAAAGACCATTTATGATGCTTTTTAAAACCAACACAAATAAATAAGGAGATACTGTTTAAATTTTTAATTCCCTGTATGTAGGAGTGCTTTTTTTTGCCCTTTTTAAAATCAGCTGAAAGTAACCAGGGCTGTTAGGGAGGTATTATGTGATGCTTGGCTCTTTTTAAAGGACAGTCCTTCAGGACAGATTTGGACTGGCTTTTGCCTGATGGATATCGCGGGTGAAAGCAGTGAATCCTTAAATTGCTTTCACGTCAGTAGAGTATCACTAAACACCTCTGCATGCAAGGTGGGGAAGTGCTTCTGATTGCTTAAGCCTATTCAGTTGAAGAAATTGGTGTCCATGCTTTTCCTTAGATTAGTCTGGCTGGTTCTGACTTAAAATGGAGGGAGGGTTGACTACTTTGGGAGATGCCTAAAGGGAATTCCAGATCCTCACTCTAGAGATGGCTTGGCTGCTTGTGGTGCAGCTGTGGACCTTGTTGCAAGCTTCACAGTCTGCTGTATTATGGAAAACTGGCACTGAATTCGATTTTTTCTGAACATGCAAAGCTGTAACATGCAGCAGTTCAACAGCTGTTCTGCAAGCAGCCAAATAAGGCTTTGCAGCAGCAGTGTGGGGTGAATAGGTGGAGGCTGAAACTCCTAAAGCCACCCTTCTCGGTGGGAATCCTATGGAGATGACTTGACTTTTACGTTTGGCAGCAGCGCTGCTGCCTCAGTAAGTTTCAAGAGCTTTTGTATCACTCTTCGTGTTGGACTAGGATAAGTGCTTGTGGGGCTGCATTGCAAACTCAGCTGGGGAAGTGTTTGGGTTTGTATCTGATTTTTGTATCATTTTTCATAGAGAATGATCCCCACAAATAAGGGTGGGCAGTGTTGGCACCATGGAAGGGTGGTCAAGGGTGCAAGCGAGCAGCAGCCACAGTGAGGTGAAGGTATTGGAGGAAAGAGGTGGAAGCTACTGTCACAGAAATGGGATGAATGAAACTGCAGTCTCCTGGTGCAAAATAGCAGAGTTCTCACATTGCCACCTTCAGCTGGGGATGGAGAGACAATGAAAGTGATAATGACTTTTCAAGGAAAAGGGCACTCCAGGGTATTGGCATGAGTACAAGCATCTGAGCTCTCTCTGGAAGTGAAATGTTTCAGGAATCTTTGTGTCACAGTTCCAGTCTTCCAGTTTCTCTTTTTCTTGTTTAGTGATTACAGTTCAGTGGTGGCACTGAAATATAATGATTGCAGTTTTTAAAAAGCACTATTTATAAGGCAGACAAAAAAAATAATCAGAGAAATTTTGATTCATGTAAATAATCTGTGGGGTTTTTCTTCTACAGAACAGAAATAAGCGTATTTCCAGGGTATGTTCATAATAATTTGGATAGATCTTTTTAGCAGAAAGGTGAGGTCTTAGTGAAATTAGTTGATAATCTGGAAAGTACAGCTCCTTACTTATGCCATATGTATGGAATTTCAACTTTGAAAATTAAATGTATCAAAGCATTTGACATTATTTGTCGGAGAGTTTGTAGAATGTTCTTATTCTATTATCAGTGCAGGAGCCAAGAATATCATACAGTTCCTATTCCAAAATTCTGATCTGGTACTAGAATTGCATTTTTTGGAAGGAGGAAGGCTGAAAAGTTTTAATTCATTTTTTAGCATCATAAGTTACTATTTTCACTAGTTAAAATTTTTTAGCATGTAAAATCTGAGTAAAGGCATATGTAATCAATATTTGGCGTGTTTGAATTTATCTACAAAATCAAAGTAATATTTCATCACTATAACAGATCTTGTGCACTGTCAGAAAATGCTAATGTTGTTATTACATTCATAAACGTGTAATTCTCATCAATTTAGCTGATAGTGGCTTTCCCATCAAAGATAATCTGTTCCCAGAGAGACCTCCTTTTAATTAGTGATGCTAATCTGAAGATATGCAGTGTTGAGAGAATTTATTTTTCTTGATTGTTTTTATTATAGTGCCATGTGAGGCTACTTTAACATTTGTGTAACAACTCTCTGTTTATGGTCATATAAATACACAGACCGAAATAAACCCTGGTCTGAAACTGAGAGTAAAACTGATAGCCATTTTGTACTTTAAGGAGACCCAAATAAGCATAATTTTGTATATTTTTCAAAGTACGGGTGTCTTTAAAATCCCTTATATTGTGCACATACGCTATAATTTAAAAATATTTTATTTCGTTTTACAACTGTGTTTTGCAAGGTAGTAATCAAAATCTTGGTTAGTTTTATGAGCCGTTTGTAATAATACAATCTTAGGGGAAATAAGGAGGTTTAAAAAGCCTCTGCTGACCATGTGTAGTAATTTCTGAATATTCTTAGACTTATTGTACTGGAAATACTAGAAATATATAAAAGTAGTAGTATAAAACATACCTAATAGATCCAAGCTCACTTCTTTAGATGTTGGATTAGACCCCCAATTGCATCCTGTATTTAAAATATATATCATTACCTCACCCAGTTTAATTACCTGGTCTAAGACCAGATGCAGATTATACATCCTGAGAATCAGCCATTTTTGACACTAAAGTGGAATAAGATCCAAGAATTATTCACAAACTTGTTTGCTGCCCTCTTCCCTAGGTATTAAACACAATAGTACATCAAGTGAATGGAAATTTGAGAATTGTTTAAACAGTGCACAAAACCTCTCCCTTAATGCAATGAAATTATGACATCCCTTCCCTTCTTGTTGATTACACACCTCGTGGGCCGAATTCTGCTCAGTATTCCCATGTGAAGTGGTCCTCCTGACCTGTGAAACTTAGAAGTGGATGTTAAGACTCTTACATGAGTGTTTTTACTGAAACTATGTGGTTCACAGGCGTTTGTTTTCATAAGGCTGGAAGTGTGCATTTTGTGCTCAAAAACGATCTGAGCTGTTCCCTCTACAGCACCTAAAATGTAGGGCAGTAAACAGGGGTTGGGTCACTGTTGCTTAATTTAAAGTTGACCAAAAGTGATACAACTTGTCAAGTTCATGCATACATATTATGTTATGTATGTAATTTGTATATAATTTTCACAGTATGCTACTTTTTTTCCTACTGTGAATGCATGATATTTAATGTCCTACCTAAATTCATCTGGCCACTCATCTACCAGTCTGTTCTGATGCTAAGGTATCAAGGCTGATAATGTGGTTTTCTTCCATCTTCCTGTTGAAAAATTGCTCGGTCCCAAATAAGTTCCTCAATAAGTTCCTCAGTATGAGCAATAAGAACCCTCACTGTGGGCACAGGCAGGTTCTGCTGGAGGTGGATGTAGTTCACCTGTTCAGTGAAAATGCCTTTGGGGTGTGGAACAGTTACTGAGTCCTGTGCAGAGCCTTTGATTCCTGGCAGGCCTGATGGGATGCAGTAGGTATTGGGAAATTTTTTCAAAAACCCTGTAACTTGCAGTATTGCATATCTGTGTTGATGAGGGGGAGGATGGGTGTCCTGCTGGCTGGATCCTTCAGGATCTGTCTTCTTCCCAGGCCCTGGTGTTAAGGATGTAGAGATACCACTCAGAGACAAGGGAGAGCAGGAAGCAGCTGAACCTTCTGCTCAGACAGGAGCAGGTGGACAGTTCACAAATTTGGAGGCATAGTATAATCCTCAAATATTTGTAACTGCAGTTAGTAAAAAAGTTTCCATTTCACCACAGTACTCAACGGGTCTCCACTGCAGTGAGTACATTCTCATTTGGCTGTGCCAAATCTGCTTTGTTTGCCTGCTTTGTTTGGGTTTGGAGGTTTGTGTGCCTGTGTGTGTGCGTTAATTAAAGAAATCATATTACATTTGTAATAGCTGTTGTATGTGAGTCAAAATTACATGTGTTCAATGTTTTCATGTAGCATGTTTTGCAGAAGTTGTTTATTGGATGGGAAATGTAGGGTAGAAGTGAGCCCTGTAAGGAATGTGTGGTTTCTAGTGTAGGGTCTGTGTGGCTCTAGCACGCAGGCTCATCTTAGGGCATCCTGTTTATTGTGTGTGATTCTGGTTTAGAAACTACTGCAACCTAGGACAAAAAAAAGATAAAACAATTTTTACAAGTGTGTTCACCTGGCTTCAGGAATTATCACTAATTGTTAAAGACAGATATTACTTGAGGGTGATTGATATGGATGTGAAGCAGATGCATTAATAAACCAATAAACTCTTCATTTCTGATACTGTAGAGAACTTTACATGTCACCATTGACTTTACAGCACTAGTCACAAAGAGACGACTGTGGGATTGAATTGTAGAGGATAAGAGAGCAAAAGATTTTAAAGGTGCATTGTTAAGATGAAAACAATATTCAAGATTTTTAGGCAGAAATATAGTACATATGAAGATAAAAATTTTGCTTAGACTTGCAGGAATAGGATTTTGTTAGTGTTAGTTCCTGCCTTTGCAAACACTTAATGGAGCAGTAATTACCACATCTTTCATTAAGGAGTGCTTAATTATCCTGGACTATAGTCTATTATCTACACAAAGAAAGTAGGTTATCAGAGTCCTCTTAGCAATGCCTTCTCTTCCTCAAAAATTAAAAAAAAGAAGTTTACAATATTCCAGAATACGATCTAATAGATTTGAAAATGTTTAAATAAATTCAAGACACTGATTGGGAAGGTTCCTTTAAATTTGATCTGTGCCTGTGCCTACATTGTCTTCAGTAGAAATTATTAAAGACTTTTACAAAAAATAAAAATGCATATTCCATTTTATATGTATTTACATTTAATAACTACATTTTTCAAGAACACAGATGCTTTTAAAATTAATCCACAGTCTGCTTTGAGCAACATCTCTGTATGTTTAATAATGTAATTGGTAGATCCAGATTCCCCAAAGAATTTTCACATTAATCTTCATTAATTTATTTTAATTGAGCAATTACAAATTATTTTTTTTCAAATGGCAGATTAATTTATTTTTGTAGTGCAGTTTCTTTTTTACTGACAATAATCATCAGTAGTTTATTGGGAAATGATAGGCCATTCCATGCTTGTGTGGGTTTATTGTTAATCTTCACACAGTACTTCTTTGGATGATCATTCTTTAATTGGTGGCAGCTGTAAATGGACTAAGATTAGACTGCTGAAGTGGCTACAGCTGGAGCATTTGGTGAAAGATGAATTATTTTTAGGGTTCATTATTAGATAGTATAATCAATGTTTAAGATTTTCTGTGATCCACATTAATATATTTTTAATGAGAATCAGTATATTTTTTTAAATTATATATAAAATGCTGCTATGTTTTTATAGTTATAATTTGATTTCCTTTTATCTGAATATCTGTATGTTATCTGAATTACAAGGGATCTAAGCCAGCACTGACCATAATAGATAGGTGTCATGAAATGCACCTATAGTATATTATATTCTCTTGAGTGAGCTAATGGCATAAAATGATTGATTTTTGTTGCAGTATTTCTGGTTGTAGGATGATAAATATAATCTATTTGTTAAATTCTTAAAAAATGGTAAACCTTGGCTTGGTTTCTGTTTTCTCCCTCCATCTGATGTGCATTTTGAAAGTACAGGATGTTTTATCTACATTTTAAGGACCACATGTTACTAAGAGATGAAATGTTGAGCTGGGTGAAGTCAGTGAAATAGTTGTCAAGGAGTTTCAGTGCATATGCACAGTTTGTTTCAAGGATTTTTTTTTTCTGATAGTTTAATTTGGGAGCTTAGATACTTAAAAAAAACTTGATTAAATAAATGAAAGGGGGTTTTGTGTGTATAAACTATCATTCAGTGGACTTGTATTTTGCTATCTTTGTGACAGCTTTGCAATCTTTAAAATGCCCCCAAAACTAATTATATAACAGTATTATTTGTATAAACTTATCATGCATGAATGTTCATCTGAATTTCTTGCAGCACATTCAGCAGGATCTTCATTAATTTAAGTGTAGCTGTGCCACTTTGCGGACAAGTTTGAAATTCCTGGCATTTCAGGTCTGAGAGAGGACTTGGCAGATAATTATTTATTGATAGTATGTAAGAAAATAAAAATTTGTACTGATGAACAGTTTTCTCCACTTAAGTGAACATGTAGAAAATTTAGTACAGTTTTTTTTTTTTTTGTTACTGTTTAATTCCAGAGATTTAACAAAGTTAATCTGAATTTATATGTCTTGTGAGCACATTGTGCTGAGCACACTAACATCTCACTGCCAAATTTCTAAAGATGATGGACAAAAAAGCAAATTGCTTCCTTTTATTAAATCTGTATGGAAGTAAATTATCATACAATAAGGGACATGGTAAATACAGAAGAAAGACATTAATCCTTTCTTCCTTTAATAATTGGTTTGTTGAAAAATACTGATTACTGACTGTAACATAATTTTTACACATTTACTAAACAAAATACTTTTGTGTCAAAAGCAGCTGTTAAGATTTTGAAATGTCAAGTTTCCATTAATTTGACAAATTTTATCAAAAGCTTTCTGGTAGCAATGTTGCTATTAAAATGTTACTATTAAAAAGGTACATTCGAGCATTAAGGAATCAAATCAGAAAAAATAATTTAGAAATTATGCAAAAAACCCGCAATGAAATATTCATTATGAATAGATGCTCTTGTAGGAAATACGAGATCCCCGCGATATCTGCGTACAAGCCTTGTTTTCATCATGTACGGCATTCCTGCGTGTTTCAGGAAACAGGTTTAACGATGTAGGTCAGTTTGGATTCTGCTGCGCCGAGGGACGGCGGAGAGCGATGCAGGCTTTAACCGCGGGTTTTGTATTTGCCAGTTCCCTTCTGCATCAGCGCAGTGGCATCTGGAAGGGGCCAAAGGAGAAGATTCTGGGCCTTAATCCTTCTGCTCGCTGGCAGATTTGCCAGTCAGCTGCTGAGTGGTGTGCCGCGCTGCAGTTGGCGCGGGTGGCGGAGAGCCTCGGCTCTGGGGGATGGAGCTGCTCATTGTCCCTGGCATGGATGCTGCGCTCGGGGCGCGATCGGTCGGCAGCGCTGCCGGCCGGGCAGGCTGCTGCTGCCGCAGAAGCTGTCGGGGCTGCTCTGGGCACGGAGGCACTGCGGGATGGAGCCGGGGATGGTGTGAGCGGGCAGGGGTGCTCGGGGCCGCGGCGGCGCCGGGGAGGGGCCGGGGCCTCCCTCGCGGCGCCCTGCGCTCCCCTGCCCGGCCCGGAGCGGCGGGAGCCGCAGGAATTTGCCCCTTCCCGGCTCAGGTTGCAAGCCCCGACCGAACCGGGGAAGCGAGGGTCAGGGCTATTCATTGCCTATCGCTTCCTCGGGCCATTTATAACCTGGTCCTCCCCGCGCAGCTGACTGTGGTCCAAGGAAGTGATTGATATGAGAGATTCAAAGATTTAGTTACTCTCTGAATACGGTTTAAATGTTCGGTTTGTTTCCTTTTTTTTCTTTTTTTTTTTTTTTTTTTTTTTTTTTATTTTTTTTTTTTTTTTTTTTTTTCACACACTATTTTT
>VZTT01035134.1:6254-16807 GCA_013400855.1 Buphagus erythrorhynchus | reverse complement strand
TTTAAGAAAGCTAATTTGGCACACAATGCAGAACTGGAAATGCTGATTAATATCTTTGAGGATCAAAATAATGGTAGATCGAAACTGCCTGAAGGGCAGCACTGCTGGAACTAATGGGTTTAGTGCTGCGTGTGCCCCATCTCCCCAGCAGTAAGGCACAGCCATGCCCTGCACTGGGGTGCTGGCATGGGGCAAGCAGGGACAATCACAGCTCCCCTTGCTGAAGGACCAGAATCACAGAATAGTCTGAGTTGGAAGGGATGCACAAGGATTGAGTCCAACTTTTAGCCCTGCACAGCGCATCCCCAAGAGTCATGCCATGTGCCGAGAGCCTTGTTCAAATACTTCTTGAACTCAGTCACCCTTGGTGCTGTGACCACTTCCCTGGGGAGCCTGTTCCAGTGCCCAGCCACCCTCTGGGGGAGGAACCTTTTTCTAATACCCAACCTAAACCTCCCTGGCACAACTTCATGCCATTCCATCAGGTCCTGTCCCTGATTGCCAGAGAGAAGACATCAGTGCCACTGATCTCTGGATCAGGGATGGGTATTACCTCAGCCATGGCCAGTCTGCCGTCATCCACAGGGCACACTGATACACAGGCAGTGTGAATAAAAGCACTGTGAAGCAAACACTTTTCCCTGGAGCTTTGCCACCGTTTGTGGCAGCACTGTCCATACTGGGGTGTGGAAGAAGCCGAGCTGGGGTTCACTGAGCCCCCGCAGCCTGCGCTCCTCTGCCTGGCCCACAGGAGATGCCGCACACCAAGATGGCAGCAGGGGCGGCATCAAGAACAACTTTGAAAAGAAATGTGGCCTCCCTTTAAGGAGCCATTTGTTTGCTTCACTGATGCTCCGAGGAAGAACTAAACTTGGGTAATCACAGAGTATTCTGAGTCAGAAGGGACCCACAGGTATCATTGAGTCCAGCTCTTCAGTAAATGGCCTGTACGGGGATTGAACCCACAACCTTTGGTCTTATCATCACCCTGCTCTGACCAGCTCAGCAAAGATGATAAAAAATTGGGCACATCACAATTTTCGTAATAATCAAGCAAATCATACTACTAAATAAAACACTACCTTGAAGCAGTCCTATTTACAGAAATATTTGAAAGGGAATAAATTTTTAATAACAAATTATTCTTCTTGGATTGTTAGAACTTTTCAGTGGTGTTTTACCTCACATCTTACAATTTCTTTTTAACTTCTGAGTGCTGTAATGTGACAAGACAGAACTTTTGAAAAATATTCAGCAGAATTATCTGCTTTTGTTTATTTGGAAGGACAGCAAAGTCCTTCATGCTAAAAAGTCTTTCAACAAGATTAATGATTGCTGGATTCCAATCTTGCAAACACTTGTTCTTTAAAGTAAGGCCTGTTCATGTAAATAAAGGTTTCAAGATTATGACCTTAAATATGCAGCTTTTATAACTAAATGGTCTTCTGCTTTAGTCTGTCCTTGGGTGAAGTTCCATATGGACTTGATGGGATATTTTTTCCTTGTGTTATGACTATAGCTTTACTAATTAAAATACTATTTTGAAAAAAGAATTGATACTCTAGATTTTTTATTTGTAAAAAACCCAAAAAGTAGTGCATATACATACTTTATACACTATAAACGAAATATATGTGTTTCTTCACAACAACAGTTTTGCTCTAATGGAAATAAAGTCAAGCAATCTTTCCCAACGCAGGTCACAATATGTTGGTTTCTCGGTCTCTGTGGGTGAGTTGCGCAAAGCTTTTACAAGTTTTCTGGCTGTAGTTTATAACAGCATAATGACAAACAGTATTTTTTTACATTCCTAAATATAAAATGTATTTCCAGGCTGTCAGCAGTATTTAATGATTCACCCCTCTGGGACAGTGTCTCCTAGGGGATGAGCTTGGTGTAATGCCACTGACTATGATACATTTGTGTCAGTTGCTCCTTCCTCCCCCGTCAGCATCCCTCTTGCTGGAATCTCATGTTTTTTTCTGATAACATTTTTTACTTGCAAACGATTTTCTTTGGTGCATGTTATGAAAGGAGTTTTTACAGACAGAACCCTAAGGTTGCTTTGGTTGTTTCAAAATAGTACAGGGATTAAAGGCTGATTTACTTTTATTGCTGCCTTCAAATAGGTGGCATGTGCTTTTGGAAAGTGTTTTTCAAGCAGAAGTATTTAATGTTTCCAGTAGAGTACAAAGTATGTTGGTTTTCTGTTGTTTTAATTAATCCATGTGTGCCTTATAATTACATATTTTCAGCTAAACATGGGGTTGTTTTACAAAAAGTACAGTTTTTTTTAATATACACATTAGATAATTGGAATATTTAAATGATGGTTTATATGAAGGTAGCTATTTATTTTAACCTTTATATTGCCTGTTTTTTACATGTCTGTTAATGTTACATACTGCTTTTACAATATCAAATTAGAGAAATGCTTTTCACAAATCTCAGATCTTGGAGAGCCCAGTAATTGTCATTCTATACACCAGTGCATAATTACATTTGGTTGATAGATGTTAAACTTTTCATTGCTGTTGCTGTCAGCCCCTGAATTATTCTGCATGGTTATTTTTAAATTAAGCAAGCATCTATATTAATCTTGAAGAAAAAGCTGTTTGCTGAAGATATGATCCATGCTAGGCTTTTGCGATTGTTTGGTTTGGTTAAGTTTCTTTTTTTGTTGTTGTTTTTGTGCTGGCTTGTTTGGTTTGGGTTTTGTTTTTGTTTTTCCTTCTCCTGGATGAAATCCTTGCTTGTTACAACCCTGCAGTTTCATTACTGCCTTGAGCGACATAACTGTAGACTTCTGCTAGGAGAGGCAATCCTTCTCACCCCTTCCTCCACCCTAGCCTCATGTTCCCACCCAGACTGCCGTGTCAATTCCACTGCTTTGTAGCTGCAGGAGTTACAATACTTTGCTCCTTAAGCTGAAAACTAATAATTTATTTTCCGTGTTTGGGTTTCATTTGTATCATGAAACTCATAGGACTGTGGCTTTGCTCCATAAAAAACTGAGCTAACTTGAGGAAAGCAGTAGAGGCATGCAGCCTGAGGAAATGCAGAATACACCATTCCATTTGGTATCAGTGCAGTGGTGGAGTGTAATTTTTGAGGAACTGAGCCAAAATAAAATGGGAGGTCTTGTTTCCCAAACTTCTTGTTGCTCTCATTGATTTAACACGCTTGCTAGGAGAAAAATGGCAGAGCGAGACTTTGCATAACTGCATCTCATGGAGCTGCCACCTCTGTTGGCGTGTGCTCACTGTGACTGCACACTGCATCAGTGCCAGGCTTGGTCTGGCATTCATTCCTCAGAAAGAGATGCTAAGAGTCCAGTCCTGCAAACAGTGGATGTGTCTGTTTCTGTAACTTTTTAAAAAATAGTGCGAGTTTCCTGTTGACAACATTTAATTTGTGACTGCCCTTCTGGTATGTAACTAGAAGGTATAATTGAGCTGTCTGCTTTACTGGGCACCTTTTCCTTAATAGTACAGAAAGATCATGTTAAAGTTCCCTGGAAGTGTCTCCATGATTTGAACTTTCTTAGGAGACTCAATATAATGTTTGTTAACTGATCTCAGTGGCTACTTCAACTAAGGTTCAGTCATGAACAGCTTCTCTCCTGATGTCCAAACTGCTTCATAGCAAACTGTAACAGTAATTTTCCTTTTTCTTGTAAGGACATTTGAAAAATAGTTTAACTGAAACAAACCCGTGAACTGTCCTGAATGAACTTAAAAATGTTTTTAAAGAAATACTTCTCGTGTGTGTGCACATGTTTGTCATTCACGGTATAAGTTCAGTGCTGCAGAGCACTGTGCCACGCTTACAAAGTCACTTGGATTTCATTAGATTTGGCTGCTGATGAGTGAGGTCTGGAACTGAGCTCTGTGCAGGACTCCCTTGAATGACAAGTTGCAGGATGGGTCCTCAGTTTGTCTGAGATCAAGGGGGACTGAGTTTTGTCTATTCAGGGACAATGAAATTTTGCCAGGTGCTGCATACACATAATATGGGCAAACTTAGTAGATACATTAAAACATAGAGTTCTGCTTGTTGCTAATTTAACATGAAGTCAGAAGGATGTTGTATTTAATAAAAAACAAGAATGCTTGTCTTGAGATTGTTTATTGACACAAGTTGTGCTGTGACTGGCTAAGGTGCACTGTACTACAGATAGAATGTAGTTCTACTTACTTTATGTTGGTGTTCACCCTAATCCACCAAGGAGATTGGTAAGGAGGTAATGCAGATGTAAATACATTGAAGGAGCCTTTATTTATACACATATATTCTCTGTTGTATGTGTGTGTTATATATATATGTATGTATATATACAATTTCTGTCAAAGTGAGTAGCCTCAGGCTGGGATGGGCAATGTAGGAGCTGTTTTTAGCTGAGCAAAATGTATGTTCTGACATTTTAGGAAATATTTCTCTTCTACATAGAGAGATTGCCACTGAAGAATGGAGCCTGTCCAGTAGCAAATCTCTGTGTAATCGCATTTGATCAGGATCCTCACAATAAGGTTGTCTTTCATCTATAAAATTTCAGATGGTTTGAATTTGTAGGTACTTTTCTTATGAATGCACCCAAGTATTTATTTTAGAAATAAAAACTGCTAAGCTAAAAAATTCTGTTCCAAGTGCAACATGTAACTGAGAAGATCATTACACTTTTCAGTAACCTTCATTTATTGTGTGGATTAATGGTTGGTTAAAGTAATTTGGCACTTTCTCTTGCAGACAATAATCTGTGTGCCTTGTGCACTGATATTACATGAGCAGTCTAAGTTGATCACAAGTTGCCTTAATATAAGGCTGACAAAAGTAGATATGGATGTTTCTGATACACCGATAAGAATCAGGAGAATATCAGTATTGGGCATATTGTAACAAATTAAATTATTTGGCAAAGAGTGAGTTAAGTAAACAAAATACCTTTTATCTTTTATTGTTCTTTCTTTTAGGTTGTTCTTTGAATCATTATTGATTACCAAATTTCATATAGTTATAATAAGTTACAAAACTGACATGAAAAGTACGCTTTTTTTTTTTATCCCAGGGCTTGGGGGAGGGTATGGTGCAAACAAATGGAAAATTTAATGTTAAAAAGAATAAGCTGTGTGAGAGAAAACATTGTTAAAAGGAGTTTCAGTTGTGAAAGTAATATTTGAAAAACTACTATGAAATGTAAATTTATTTTCCATTTAAAGGTATTTGCATAGCACAGAGTTTCTTTATTTAACAAAATGAAACAATCTCTACCCTTTCTGAGCAAACATATATAAATCACTAATTGCAAGAGGAAGCTGTATAAACTTATTTTCTGTCCCATCAGCTTAGCATTTGGGAGTCAGCATTTTACAATAAATTCTAGATTTCTTTGCAAATAGGATATAACCCACAACAAATAAGTAATTTCCAAATTGTCGCTGGAAATTTGTGAAGGTTGGCCAAGGAAGAGCTTTTCTTTAATATCTTTTTTTTTTTTTTTTAAAGTTCTCATGTAGAGATAAGGACATGCTATTTCACGAGGGCTGAGAAAAACGCTGTTGTACACTGTAGGCATTTCTGCTGGCTTCCCTTCATCTCCTGCGGGTGCCCCTCCTCCATTTTGTTTTCCTTTTTCACACGTTTTCTGGTTGTGCTCTCTCTTGACCTCACTGTGTGAGCTTGTAGCCACACAGGACACTGGCAAGATCAGAAAACACAACCGTTGGATTAAAACAAGAGCGCACAAGTCAGGAAAGAGCCTGCAAAGGCAGCAAAAGGAAAGTGGAGGTCTGCAGATTTTTTCTATAAAATAATGCAGTAGTCTTAAAACAGGACTTGAGTTTTGTACAGATTGTTTGACATTTGATTTTGAAAGATAGCACAGCTATTTGTGAAAAATCCCTAAATAGGTTTCATTAAGATCTGTTTTTTCTCTTGTGATTTTTTATTACAATTCAGAAAAAATAAGACTAGAGAAATAAGAATAAGCACTCAGTCTAAAAAGACAAGCAAGCACCAAAGAGGATTATTTTCTTTATATTTTTTTGCATTGCAAACAAATTTCCTCAAGATAAACCTTTGAAAATGATGTGACACAATTTAAATATTAATTTGTCCTCGCAAAGTAATGCCTTTTATTTATTCCTAAGATACGACATCTCTGATCTGTGTATAAATATGCTTTTTTATTCAGAAATTGACCTTAACTTAGTATTTTTTAACAATTATATTTTAGAACCTTATATTAATATATTTAACCTATTTCTTGGCACTAGTATTCTAGGTTCCATATTTTGTAGACTAGTATGTCCAAATACAGAATGTAAGCAGAAGGTACTTGTACTTTTGTGATAAAGTGTGCTTATTCTCGCCTAGTGAGTGCATGATGAAGCTCTTCAAGAGTGTTTAGAAAGTGCTTTTTGAGACACACATAAGAAACTTTTATTCCTCTTGTCCTTATGTCTCCAAAGTCATACCCATCTTTAGTTTGATTTACATCTTCCCTTTGACAAGATTTTAACACTACCATTTGTTAACCTTGTCATATACCTGGACACCAGGGAACGTGTTCTGCAGTTGGTATTTCATTTCCATGTTTATCAGTCATGATTCTCTGCACACAGTGAGGAGAGGCATTCACAAGTTTTGTGAATATCTGATAACAGAATTTCCTTAATACTGTGTTCAGTGGCTTTGGGCAAGTCTTGTAAGAGAAAGGACATGTTGCATTACTTTATTTTGCTGTACCTGTGCGTCTGATTTTTACATATCTGACTACAGGTTCAGTTTCTTGGCAACTGATTGTCAGTTATATTAAAAAGTAGCGCAGAGATTTCTCTCAGGATCCAGAGATGAGCAAGGAGCACTGCTGAGCTGTGCTCACAGATACCAGGGTACAGGTCCTTGCTTAAATTCGGGCATGAACCAGCTATATGTAATTTCTGCAAGCACTTGCCCGACCAGAAACTCTCCCAGTTAACAAACCAGTATCGCTCACTCTGTGGGCTTTAAGACTGCATCTAGTGATAAATAATTCCGGGTCAGGAGCAGGCTGAGGCAGTGGAGTGTGATCCTCCATCATCTTGCGAGAGGTTGCACACTGTTGTTCCCTCTGTTGGCTTTTTCCCCTCCCCACAGCAACTGCTACTGCATTTGGCACACAGAGGAGAGCATTGCTCCCATCAGCAGTCAGAGCACAGCCACTCTCTTTTGGGACTGGGGCAGAAGTGGAGAAGGAAAGAATGTTGCCAGATAAATGTTAAATTCTGCTGTGCCACCTTGCTTCAGAAGCAGGGGATGATGCCCAAGCTGTTAATTAGAGGCATGTATGTAGCCTGAGACCGCAGAGACTTGAGATGGGTGCACATGTTTCTGCCAGCAGATGCTGGCAGGAGCCAACGAATCACCATGTTTGTGGTAATGGTAACATCTTTGTAACTCACACATGTTCGTTGATTTGTTAAAATTTATTTATCACTGTTAATGTTCTCCTCGTCTTTAAGTTTAATAGTAACAGATTGCAAAGATGGGTATTTTTGTTCCCTTTCCAAAAGGAGTCGGACTTAGTAAATTTTAGAAGATGAAAGGCACTACAGTGCGTAGGTAAACCCACACAGGTGTTAGTCTGTAGAGGGTGGCCCCCTCCACCAGCAACATTAGTCTGTACCTGGTTAAAAGGTGGGATAGAGGCATTTGACAGCAGTGTGGTGGCTTGAACTGCAGGTGAAAGTGTCCTGAGCTGTGTCCTGTTTAATGTGATTGAGCAAAGTCCTTGTGCCATGTGGGAGGTAACAGCAATTCGCTCAGCACACGTGCAAATGCCATGTGTGGATGCACTGACTCACGTTAATGTAATTACCTCACTGTAATTGAGTTAAGTACAATTGATTTAACAGTAGTGAAGATGAGCCCACAGTTAGAGTCTAAAATGTGAGTACATATTTGATTGTCAGGTTTACTGTTTCTTGCAGGAGGTTGAAATTTTTCTTCATAATATAGTGAATGAAGAATGTGCTTAACTTCAGCCCCATCCACAGTCTGAGTGGAACTTAGGATGGTAGTTTTTGTTTTCTTGCATGTATTTTCCAAATACTGTGTGAGCTATCGATAATACACCTTTTGCAGAGCAGGAGGAGTCAGCACAGTGTGGTCAGCACCATTTTATTTATCAGCTGATCTGTAGGCTGGGTTCTGATAATGAAGTAGGATGTCTTTTCTTTTCACTTAATTTCTTTTTGGGGGATCTCATGGCAATAATTTTTAAAGCCCTGTGGTTTACTGCTCCACAAACTTGATATTTGCTCAGAAATGTTTTTCATGCCTGCTTTATATTAGTTCCTAGCTGCTGAGAAGCTCAACTATTTACTCTGACTTAATCCAACAGTACTTGCCATGTCTAGTTCAGTATGTTAGCACTTAACTAGTCCATGATTTTAGAGGCAATAGAAGTGTGAAGACGATATGAGAAAGGGGTTGAAAAAAATTAGTGTCTTGATTGGCTCATCAGTTACTAAGCTTACCAGATCTTAATTGTATAGATTCAGTATATTATGTTAATACAAACAAATTTACTTCCTGGTGAAGTTCAAAGTAAACTTTGAATTTCGTTTTTTAAGAAGTCCTGAACTGGTCTTTGTAATTATTGATAGAAAGGCTTTGTGACAAATTCCAAATTTTCCATTAAGAGTTCATCTGTGTCCCTCTGAGTTCTGACCACAGTGTGTGAATACCTAAACAAAACATCCCACAAAGAAAATATTTCGATATTGCTTTTAGATACTAAGTTTTATTTATCTTTTAAAGCTAAATTTAACTGATACTCTTAGTGTCTGATTTGACATAGTTTAGCTCATTTAGATTTGCTGCATCAGAAGGAGCAATCGCACTTTCTTTGCTCTTTCTGTGCTGGCCCAGGCTCCAGCATCAAGCAGTTCATCAAGCTAAACTTGTTTTAAAAACAAAACACACGCAACCCCACCTTTTTTTTTTTTTAATTAAATTAAATTTGTGTGGACATTGCTACCTAAGTTAGTCATGACTCAGATGATTGCTAAACCTGGTACAGTGGGTGGAGGAAAGAATCTGCATCTCCAGCAGGAAAGAGAAGAAGAGAGCTTCTCCTTTTTCCTGACAAGGCCACTGTTTAAATTTAAAATTATGTCAATGAGTTTATATTGTTTTAGTTGTGTTGTCATTTCAGAAATAGTTTCTGAAAACAGGATATTCTGAAAATAGGATACTCTGTATGTATCTACACATAGATGTCCATATCCCTGTCTTTGTCTGCACATACTGATGGAATTTCATAAGATATTATAGATTCAGGCTTCTGTTTAAAGTGCCAACTATTTTTATTTTATATTCAGTTCATTTGCAATTGGTTGGTTGGTTTGCTTTTAAGAACCAAAATGTCATATTTGGCCAAAAACTTGCCTGGATAGCTTCTTATATTAACGGCAATGGAGCAGAAAAATATCAGGGACTAACCCACAATATTCCATACAGTTGTGATTACAGGTTGTTACAGCATAAAATACAATTAGTATATCTTATAAATCTGAGCACCTTATTAATCATATTAGCAATTCTTTATTAGAAATTCCAGTTAAGCTCTGAAGTTGAAGCATGTTAAGGAAGCTAAAAATAGTCTTGGTGTTTAGATGATTGAGTCAGAAGGTTTCACTTGGGAGTAGGCTGTATCAGAAATGATGCAGTGGCACTATTTGATGTAGAAAAACACAAAACAGATGCAGCAAATATTTTTGTATGTATCAGGTCATTAATAATGCATTCTGGTGGGTGAGAGTTCTTCAGATTTCAGAAAAACACCATTGATGGCCATCTATCTAGTAGTGATAGTTTACACTCTGAGATTTGGTGAGCAAAGCTCCTGTTGGCTCCTCTGAGTTTTATCCAGGTTTGAAGCATACAGCCTTTTAGACCAGACCAAAAAAATACCTTTTCATATGAATTTAAGCCCTGTGTGAATCTTTGTATAAACAAAACCAATGTTTCTGCCTTTATGTCTTGCTGGAGCACGAAGGCAGAAAACCAAAGGCACCAGTGCAAGAAAAGGGACTCTGTGTGTTGAAATAAACTAGTGACATTTGAAGTGCAAGCAATCCAGACCTTCAATAGACAAGCTATGGGCTCTGTATTTACAGCAACTTTTAACAAAACGTAAGAGCCTGTCCCTTCAGCAAAATTTTTGCTCCCTAAACAGGGAAGCATTATGTGTTAGCAAGCACTGAGGCAGGCTGCATTGTTAACCTGGCCAGCCTCTCCCAGGCTGAATCCGTGACCCAGCTGCTTCCTGGCACTGAGTCATCCTGTCTCTCGTAAAAGGACCCTGTGATGTTCCTGCTCAGCAAGTGCAACTGGGCTCATAGCTGCCATTTTTTCTGTTTAGAGCAGTGATGTGTTAATCAGTGACCAGAAATTACCTTCAAACAGAAGTATAATTTTTACAGAACTAAAAGCAACAGAGGGAAAAGCATCTTAAAATCACAAGCCACAGAGCATGTGACTGAAGGGCAGTGCTGTGTAATTTCCTGGGC
>VZTT01035133.1:43114-66347 GCA_013400855.1 Buphagus erythrorhynchus | reverse complement strand
AAAACATCTGACCTGCTGCTGCCTTTCCTACTGGGAAATCCCCATCCTGGGAGTTGAGCCCGCTCAGGTGCAGCCTCTGCAGCAAAGCATCCTGTGGAGGAAGTATGGGATCCAGATGCCAGGGGTAGGGTTTGATTTGCTTTCAATACAAGGCACACAAAAAGGTCCAAGCAGAGACTATTTATGGATTTTAATGAAAATAATATGTTGCCTTGAAATGAGGATGTTAATTAAAAGGCACCCGCTGCTGTTTATCGCTGGCTGGGTCTCTGGCAGCAGTAAAGAGAGAAACGAGTGGGGAGCTCCTGCCAAAACCTCCCTGCAGGGAAGGTGGATGGTGCTGGGAGTGGGATGTGGGGCTGGAGCATTCCTGCTCCTCTCTGCTCTGAGACAGTACCTCTGAAAATAAACTCTTATGAAAGCTGGCCCTGGCAAGTGATGCTGCTGGAAAAGGGGGACTGAAACCCAGTCTCTGCTCTGGCCAGCCCTGCCACTTACAGCACATGAGTCTGAGTGAATCCTGCCCCAGCTCCCCTGTTTACTTAATAATTTCACACAATAGCATCCTTCAGAGAGATAGAATTTTTGTTTTCCTTCTCCTCGTTAGGAACGAGACCACTACGCAGACAAAGAGGCACCATGCACATAAAAACTTGCTACATCTTGCCTAGAGGCAGCAAATTTAAAAGCAAAATTGAATTCTTAAGGCCCCATGGAAAGTGACTGAACCTGCCATGCAAGGTCTGCTGGCACAAAGGCAGGGACGCTAAATAAAAACCCCTGGGTGAGTACTACAGTCTTCTGATATAGATCCAGCAAGCAAAGGCACCAGGCTTGGAGGTGGGGAAGAGCTTCTGAGGTATTTTCTCTTGTCTGGAAAAGAAGGATGATTTCGGCTCAAGAAGTGTTCAGCTGGTGAAGCATCCTGCTGACTGCCAATAGTTCCCCCATGTGCTGGCTTGCTGGGGTTTCTGCTCTTCCCCAATTCCTGGCCCTGCACAGCACTGTCCCCCTCTGCAAAACCCTCCAGGTACTTTGGAGGGTTTACTGGTTGATTTTTACCCCCAGGCATTGAGCATTGCCCTTGCCTTCCTCCTCCAAAGTTGCTTTCTGGTGATGGATCAAACACCGTTCTTGGTGTGAGATTTACAGTCCACTTCCATGTGTCAGAACTTGGATTTCTTCTCATGTTTCTTCTTTCCACCCTCCTTTTCTCATACAACCCACTTAGACACCAAAAACCCAATTTCTACTGCAGGGAAGTGGCTGTGTGAGCTCAGAACTGGGCTCCTCAGCTGCCCACAGAAGGGCTCACCCCACATGCCCCAGAACTCTCCAGGAATGTTGGCTGATGCTGAGAATGCTAAAATCTATGGAGAAAATATATTGGGTGGCTTTATTAAGAAATAATACATTAAGAGAGCTTCTGTGGGCTCTGGCCTGCTTAATTTGGAGCTTGGGGCTAAAAGCAATGTCAAAGCCAAGACCAACCTATTACTGGAGGTAATTCCTACAATGTTCTATTCAATTGCTGGTATGAGATGTTCAGAAGCCTTCCAGAGGCTTTTGAAATGCCCAAGTTTTTTTCTCCTCTCTCTTTCCATGTAAATTCTCACACAGCTCATCTAAGGGTGCTCTGTTCCAGCAGTGCCCTGTGGTCCCCCATGCTCAGGGAAGAAGGAGCAGGCAGGGACATGCCAAACATGCCCATGCAGAGGTGGAGCCCGGGGTCCATATGGGCTAAGTTTAAATGATGCTCGGGGGACTTTGCAACCCACAATTAGACATGTTTACTCATGTATTTGCCAAAGGTGCCTCCCTGAGCTCCCAGTAAACAGCATCAAGAGCTACTTCTCCTCTATGGAGACTTCCCAGGGCAGATCCTGAGTTCCCTGAGGGTTGTGGTGGGGAGGGCCATGTAACTCCAGTGGCTGCAGGATGGCCAGGTCTCACCCATCAGATGGTGGCAAGTTTGTATAGATGGTGAAGAAAGCGAGAGTGCAGCCGTTCACCTGTATCAACCCCAGTTCTTGCCATGCTCAACCACATCAAACAGCTTGTGGGGATTACTCAAAATTCGAGTGGAGCTGTGTGAGGCAGCAGGCAGGCTTTGCAGGGCTGGTCTCACAGCCTGCCCATGGGCACGCCAAAAACAAATGCATTCAGACATTTGGTTAGAAAATGGTTTGGGGATTTTTTTTCAGGGTTGTTTTCTCTCTTTTTTTTCTTTTTTTTTTTTTCTCTAGTCTAGGTCTGGAAGCCATGGGTGAGTCATGTCCCAGCTTTCCTCAATGAGAGATCTAAAGTATATAAAAAAAAAACATTAAAAAAACAACCAAAACATGTCTGTTGTTTTAATCACAGCTTGGTTTCACAAGACATAGCTGGTCTGGGTTGTGATGCAACTGAGTCTCTTCTTCCAAGTCACACACATGGATTTTTAAGTTTCTTCTGAGATTCTCTACCAGGCTGGCAAAGCTGGTACATGCACCCTCAGATTCCCCCAGGGACCTCTGTTTCTATGTATTTGTGAGCATGTAACATCCCAACATGATAAGCAGATTTCTTACCTTAATTTGTTCCTCTCCAGCACTGGTCAAGGCAGCTGCTGTTCTAATTTGAACTAGAAGCCACTGCAATCAGCTGCCCACCAAGGTTGCTGTGCATTAGCAGCCAAAGTGCCAAGGGATTTAGGAGCCAGGGCCCCGTGGCTGCACGTGCTGGTGGTCAAATGCAGCTTGCCTTCTCCCTGGCTTAGTTCCTGTCATGTGAAGCATCTGTGCGTGTGTGGGAAGGGTTAAAGAGTGATTTATTTTGCCTGTGGGAAGGTGGAGCGCTGCAGCCATGGGGATTTCTGATATAAAACAGCAATCGATTTTTATCTGGGTGTAAAACCCCGCCAGAAACCAGGGCACGCTGTGGTGTACAGGCACAGCCAGCATGGTTTGCCTGCTCTGGGAGAGCTTGGGTGAATAATGCACCAGTGAGAGGCTGCAGGGCTGGCTAAGAGCCTGCAAAGGCAGGCAGCACTGAAAGCCTGGCAGGAGGATGCTGGAGCAAAGGGCAGAGCTGGTTCCTCCTCCAGCAATGAAGCCCAGGCAGCTTCAGATGCAGAGCTGCTGAGTGGGTTATTCTTCCTTGCATTTAACACAAACAAAGAGCTCACAATCCTGGTTTGCTCCACTTCTCCCTTCCCCTCCAAGAAAAAATGCCCCCCCAACTGCGGGGTGAGTGGGAATATTTATGAACTGTGAGAACATCAACCACAATGTTATTTTTAAGTTTATTTTTGATGAGCAGCTCTGGCTTTTCCACGACATAAATCAGCTGTTGAGTTGTGTTTGACTGCAAGGTTACTTTTTTGATCAGAAGGTGATATTTCCAGTGCTGGGAAACACCCGGAGAAGGCTTACGTCCTGCGGAAAATCCTGCTGGGCTCTTCCCATCTGTAGTCAGCATCATTTGCCACGTGTTATCACTTAGAAATGAGCTCTTTTCATTTGACCAGGCAGGAAAAGTGGTTGGAAAACATCACAGACCCACACAGCCTTTTCCTTGCCGCCCTATACCCTGTAGCTCTTGGGGGAAACAGGGCAGCAGACAAACACAGGGTCCTCTGTAACATTTGACAGCCCAGACCCAGCCCACGAGCCATCAGAGAGCTGCTGCTGATTGTCCAAAATGACTGCAAGCTGCCCAGTTACTTCCAGTGAGCACCAGTTCTGAACCTTCTGGGAAGTGTGAGGACAGCCTTGCTCCCTCTCCCTCCAATGGGCTCAAGCTCTTATTGCACAGAGGTTCCCACCTTCACTAGAAAATCGTTAAGTTTACAATGTCTCCAAACATCAGCTCTCAAATCTGCCTCTCTGCAATGCATGAAAAATGCATCCCTGGCCTTACTATGAAGAAAAATGTACAGCATAGAAAATACTAAACCTGGTTCTTGTATTACAGGTGTTTTCCAGACAATGGCTTTCCTTCCAACACGAGGCTAACACTGCTCACATGGGCACTTACTTCCCTTGTACCAAACTCAGAACCTCCCTTACTCAAAGGGAAAATGAACTCTAGAATTCATTCCTGAGGGATGTGCAGCCCCTGGGGGCCCTGCCCTTCACCCAGCTGTGCAGTGGGTTTGGGCCCAGGGTCCCTGTGGGAAGGTGTAGCTGAGTTCTCATCAGCTGCAGGACTCACTTATGGATCTTGGAGTAGGGATTGTCTTTCTATTCCAGAAGCCTGAAAGTAAACACAGAGCAGTCTAAGGAGTCTCTGGGGTCTGTGTGTGGAGACTTCATTAGAAATCAAATGCACCTTTACCCTGTGGAGTTTTAGAAATGTGCTGTTTGATTGCAGGGCTGAGCAGGGCCTGAAAGCACAAATGCAAGTTCATGTGCCTGTGTGTGTAGGAAGGTTTTTAATCCAGAGGGCAGCTCTTCCCAGACTGGTGTCACCCAGTGCCGAACCACAAGCTTTGGGAGAGCAGCTTTGGTGAAGGGATACAAGATACTGCATGAACAGGATGGTGTCAAAGCTTTAGGTCCTGAACCCAACACCAAAGCAAATGCACTGGCAGATTCTCAGGTGAGATTTGTGGGGGCTTTGAGAGTCACAAAACCCCATGGGTTATCAAACACCTCTTCACATTCCCCTCCTGCTGTGGAGGAGGGCCAGGCGTGCTGCATCCCCTTCATGTGGCAAGCTGTGTGCTGCCAGCGTGCCACAAGCTCAGCAGAGGTGCTGAGATGACAGTGTGGCCTTGCAGGAAGGCTGGATGTTTCACAGTGAGGCGGGAGGATAAAGAGCACACCTAGGTGCTCTCTCCTACCAGACATCCTACACCCTGCAGATGGACGTGCTGCTGCTCACTGCAGCTGATGCTTTGGGATAGGGGTAGTGAGCAGCCACTGCTACAGGAGGGGTTATTTGGGATGGTTGGGGGCAAAGAAATGGAATATTGCCTTGCCAGGCTGCTTGAGAGTTAATTCAACTTGCCCTTTGAATGCTGGAAAGGGAAAGGCACCAGCTGTATATGACCCTGGAGGAGGATGCAGCAGTGCAGGGTAAGGTTTGCATTTAGACCCTGGCCCACAGGGCATAGGGAGAGATGTGGTCACTGCTGAAATGGATCTGCTGAATGGATGAAATGGATCTGCTGAAGGGATGGAGGAAGATCAGGAGGCATTAGCAATGGCTATTTTTGACATCAGACCTTGATTTGAATACAACACGCACCACAGCAGCAGGAGGGTAAAGATGTAGTAGATCTAGAGAGATCCAGAGAGCAATTAGGGTTCCCTGCATCACCTCTCATGCCTGCTGCCCACCAGGAGCTCGGGTCTCTTCTGCCCAGGCCTTGCAGTCCACTGCACCTCCTAAAAGGATCCCAGTCCCATTCACATGTGGCCACCACAATGAGATCTGCAGGGCTGGTGCTGATGCCCAGATTTTGCTGCCCAGTCCCTACCCTGCTGACAGCTGTGCTGGCACCTGCCTAGAAAGCATGAGGTTTTCTAACTTGGAGTAAGCTGTCACTGGTGTAAATCCTGCCCAGAGCTGGCACAGGATTAAGCATGCACAGAGGGACCATGGCAGCCCTGATTGCCTGGGGAAAGTGGGATGTCAACTGGACAGCCCATGACTGGAGCGTGAGGCTGTCCCTCCATTCATCCCTGCATGCCCCAAAAGCAGGTGGGGAAGCTTGGGAAGGACCAGGAGGAATGGCCTCGGTGCTCCATGCTGTGGCCCAATCAGGCCCTCCTCCTAATTTAAAACATTCTGTGGAAGGTGAGATCTGGCCAGTGTCCTGTCCCCAAGAGGGACAGGAGTGGTTGGGAATCCCCAGTGCACTGGCCATGGGGGAGGAAGCAAAGCAGGGCCTGGTACATCGGCTCCACACCGCTGGAGGATCATCCTTGGCCAGCTTTGGCTCGCCTGGGGTAGCCAGGAGGAATTGTGGTGGCCTGGGCACTGGGCACACAGCTCCGCAGCGCTGCGTGCCAAGGCGCCCCATGCAGGCACAGGAGGAAGCAAAAGCGGATTTGCATGGAACGGCTCCACCCTGCCCCAACCAAATCAGCGGCAGTGAGCACGGGCGCACCTCCCGCCTGCTCCCTAATTTATGGCAGGAGAAGCAGGGAGGGGAAGGTGAGGGGGAGTAGGGGAGGGAGCAATAAACATGGCCATTATACATGCAAATAGTTCGTGCTCCTTCAGAGCTTTCCCTCTGAGCGCCCCTTGTCTTTTCTCATCACTAATAAACTGGTGGCTGTCCTTCACGTTTTGGGGTGTAAAGGACTTCAGGGGAGAAGGGCAGCCGGTGCTGTCTCATCGTGCTGTGGCAGCGCTGGGTGTCTCGGTCCCTGCGCCTGCCCGGCCGGACCTGCTGGCCCCGGGCTGTGTTCGGGCAGAGCCGCTGCCCACGCCTGCCCGCACGGCCGGTGCGAGCTCCGGGGCTGGCCCGAGGCCACGCACTGTGTCTGGGACGGAGAACAAAGCCGGTGCTTCGCTTCCCCACCGACCGCGCAGACTTCCTCCTTGGAGTATTCACCAGTTTTCCAAGGCAGCTTCCCATGGGGACAAGCCAAACAGAAACTCCAGTGAGGCTGGCCGTGCCCGCTGGGTCAGACACATCCTCCCCATTTACCTGCTGGAGCTGCTGCCTCCAGGGAGTCCAGCTATGAAACAGGGATGTGCCGACACTCTGGAGCCCTTTCCAGAGGCACCCCTCCACTTTGGTACCTCTGGCCTTAGGTCGATGCTGCTGGAGAGGCTGAGGTTTGCCTACCGCTTCAAATCGGGAGCAAACCTGCTGAGCAACTTTGGTATTAAAAGAGCGAGCCCAGGATGGAGCAGTGGGAGAGCAGGATCTGTCTGCTTCCAGCTCCTCCAGCAAGGCTCTGTAATGGAGCAGTCCTTTGTGCATAGCAGGAATGGAAACAACAGCCCTCAAGTCTGACCCCAGACAATTGTTTTCAGTGAAGAGGGCTGGGGAGGCAATTAATAATGTTTAAACAAAAGAAATAAAAAAAGCAATACTGTATCTAGAAATTCTTCTGAGGGCCAGAGCTGTGACAGAAAGATATATGCTTTAGCATTGCTGTCAGAATAAATGACCCTCCTGAGAGAAGGAGTTTTCCAGGCTCTTTCTGCCCCACTGGACACAATTTAAGAAATGCATTGCCGCTAAAAATCACTAATTTTAGCCAGAAGATGAATTGCATAGGTTCATGTTTTAACTCTTATGCTGGAAGGACTGGGGACGTATTATTAGAGAACCAGAATACAAATGGTAGTTTCTGATTAGAAGAGACCATCGTCAGCATTTCTCCAATTAAACGTGGGCATCAAGTTCCCCGGCACGCAGAGGGGCTGTTAGCAAACCTTGGGCTCCTCCGCTGGGAGCAGAGGAGCCGGCTGAGGAAACGCAGCCCAGCTCTCCAGAGCTGCTGTGGAGTTTCTCATAAACAGCCACCTCCTCGACTCCAGCTGTCAGTGTGCTGCAGCCCTGCCGCCAAGGGACTCCCTCGAAGAATAAGAAAAGAGGGTGTTTTCCAATCTCCTTCCAGCCCTTGCCCTTGCAGAGGGGTTCTGCAGTGCCGATTTTCTACAGCATGGATACTCATCCCCCGAGACGTGAACCCAGATCACCAAATTCATTTTGCAGAGACCACCAAACAGCCATCTGAGATCAATTAGCTTGTCATTACTCATCCCCATCAGATCTGAACTGCTGACCTACAAGTGAAAGTCCGTATATTTGTCTCCCAGCAATGTGCAGACCCATCCAGCTATCTAATGAGAAGAGCTTCCTCCGTAAACAAAGCCGAGGAGGTCGTGCTCTGGCCGTCCATCCCCTGCTCCAATTAGCTTGAACCCAAGGGCCAAGTCGAGCTCAGCGTGATGGAGAGGTAGGAGTCTCCGGGGTGTCCAGCTCTGTGACAACAGGCTGCTGACTGGAGCAGAATGGCTCCCATTAGTGACAATTTCAAACAATTTTACCACTTGAAATGCCATTTTAGCTTTGCATTTGAATGGCTGCTTTGTTATTTTAAACTGCCATTCATAACTAGTTAGTAGTTGCAAGTATAGCCTTATTTATTGAAGATACTGAATGTGCAATCCGGAGGCAGCATTTATCGGGTCATGTGCTTTGGAAGTTCATTATTTAGATGAGGATATGTAATGTGGAAGGAGATACAGCTCTTTTAATTAAAGGACCGTGAACTTGACTGAAGCATTTGCTGCCTGCAAAGGCTGTAATTATCACACATGATACAATTCTTCATTTAAATCTAAAAGATCCACAGCCCCTTTTCTCATTTAAACGTATGTGTTCTTGCATATCTGTTTTCTGAGAGTGTGTGGGGAGCCCTTTGAAACAGCGTTAGTCCCAACTTTGAATTACTTCAGGATGCCTGGGAGTCACCAGTAGCTTTTAGACCATGTGGGAGACTTGCTCCAAGTTTCCAGAGTTTTCTGGCATGTGTAGATGTTGCTGTACAGGTGGGGGTGGTGTTAAGGTGTCTCATTGTATGGACTTGGGAACACAGATACCGAGAATCGTTTAGGCTGGGAAAGACCTCCAAGACCTGAGGTCCAGACTGGAGCATCACCAGAGGGAGCATTTCTCTGCCCCCGGGAGGGGTTGCAGCTCTGTCCCCTCTGCTGCCCGCTCTGCAGGAGATGGTCTCCAGCAGCCAGCCCCTAAACCAGCTCAGGCTGTAAATCATCCCATCCGTGCCCCTGAGTGCATGGCTGCAGCTGGATCAGTGCCTCTGAAGTGAAGACAGTGCCAGCAGCACTGGGGCTGTTACTTGTGCCTTTCTGGTGTTGGGAATGCAGCTGGGGGCACCAGCCTGCTTGAGGACATCTTCATGACAGCAGCTTCACAGGCAGGCCACTGGCATAACCCTTCTTCTGTGATTGTGTTGCTCTGAGCACAACTGTCAGCCTTGCTTAGAATTCACTGGGTCTATTACTGTTTAATTTTTTGACCTAAATATAGACCAATTGTTTTTCCCTTTGAGTGATGGAGAATTTTATTGTGAGCTGCATTTTCCAAAACCTTCTCAAAAGGGTAAGGGCTATCAGGGAAGCAAGTACTGGCTCCAGTGGGTAATTTTGGATTTGTCTTAAGCTTCCCTTCTTTGGTGTGAGTGGGGTCCATTGTTGGTTCCTTTGTTACTCTTTTAATTAGAAATACCCAAACGCAAATGGCAGCTGGATAGAGGCTGGTTTGGTGTTAGTGCTGTATGGCAGAAACCTAAAGAGTGCTGTTTTTTCTTTTAGAAACAATGTGTCTCTACCTAAACTGTTGGTATGAAGAGAAAGCTTTTTTGAATTTGCCACAGCTTGGAAAATAATTAGTTCTTTTAAAAAAATCCTGAAGTTAATTAAAACCATACTCTTCATGATTAAGACTCTTTGAATGTTTTCTTTACTGTATCTTTAAATTCCAAATAAATCAATGCCTCTATGGAATTTTCAATTGACACAAATTTGTTCCACCTAAAATGAATAGTGAGTCTGAGAAAGCAATAGGAAATTGTTAATTCATCACTGCCTACGTTCCCCTGCTATATTTTTCTCCTAATCAAAATGCAACCTGAGATTCAATCCAAGGAAAACATTTCAAGGAGTCCATCATATGCCACAAGCTTCCAAATTTTCTAAATCTGATAGCAAGGAAACATCATACATCTTAGTCATTAATATACACTATGAAAAGATAAATGTAAGGTTCAGCTTTTACCACAGTTGCAGCAACCTGTAACTGATGGCCTTTCCACAAGATTCATGAGCTGATGGAACAGCAGCAGAGGGACATTTCAATATACTGTGTTACAGTCTTGGGTTTCAATGTTTAAATGAGCAGAAAAAAATATCCCCTCTATCAGGCCTTGATTCAGAACAAATCTGAGGCACAAGTCTGAGGCTCATTCAGGTCAATGGCTTTTAGGCATGTGCTGAATAAATGTCTTCCTGAGCTGGGGCTGTACCCATGAGCACGGTGAGAGCACAAGTCATTGGAAACATATTGGCAATGTAAAGAAAGCAGCTGCTCTTGATCTCGTATTTCTGCCTTTACAAGTCAGGATAAAGCTGTGCCTGACAAGCCAACCCCTTGGGATTAGGACAGTACATTTTGCAGGAAAATCCCACAAGAGGAATGAAGCTTTGGAAGAAAAATCAGGCCAAAGCTTATGTTCCACAGCAATTGAAGCACCTCTGAGCCCTGTGCCAGGTGTGTGTCCCTTGCCTGCACCAGGAGAGACAGAAATGGAGAAGTGGTCCCTTCCTCACCTGCCAAGCCATCAGCAGCTGGAGCACCTTCTCTGGCCCAGATGATTTGTAATAGCTGCTGCTGGCTTAGTACCCCAAGGAACTGTAATTGTCTCTTTGAACACGAGCATCTCACAGGTGCTTGGCACTGTATTTAAGTTACAGGTTCATCAGCAGAGAAACAGGAGCTCTGCTGGGGAACGCTTGTCATAGCAAAAGCTTCACGTGCTCAAAATGGAAATTAGGAAATCAAAAAGACAAAGAAACTATTAAAATAGTTTCTGAGCAGATTAATGGAAAATGCAGGAAAGTAAGAATGTGAAGATTGCCTCTGCAAGGGTACAAGAGTTTCTGAAACACTTGGGGAACTAGGGAGAGGATAAAGCAAGTGAGAGTTCAATGCTGGGCAGCCTTCACAAACCAGTAAGTGAATAGCTGATGAGAATATAACTAGCTGCTACTGCAGATGGAGGCTGTGACTTGAGGTATTTGAATTGCAGTTGCTGCTTTGCTGTAGCTCATTTTATGCAGCTGAGCTGGAAAATAAACTACACCTCACTTTCTCTACCTCTGCTCTCAGGATTTGGGGTATTCATTTAGCTGTCTATAAAGTGTTTTCTAAAGTCTTTGAAGAGAAAGCAGGATGAAAAAACCAAGTATTTAGTGCAACTGCTGATAAAGACAAAGTGCTGAATTTTAGGCTCCTTTTAATCTTTCAGCAGTCATGTGCTCCCTGAGTACATGTGTTTTCTTACAGAGCAAAGCATAATGAGCTTTACATCCTGCATTGCCACGAGCACTTCCTCTTCAGTTCAAAGGCAGTGCAGAGGGATCGAGATGGAGAGACCCATCTTCATGTCCATATTCATGCCCACCTCTGCTTTGACTCTATTTCAAACGAAGCATCTTGCACTTAGCAACTCGTGATCCTGTTTTCTCACTTCTGTGTTGTGGCAATGTCGCTTTCCTTGGAGAAAAGTTCTTGTTTGTCATTAAATACCGGTGTTTGAGAAACAAAGCGGAGGAGGATGGTACTTCCAAACCAAGGGCATCAGCATGTTTTGAACAGCCTGCTCTGTGCTTGAGACTGCAGCTAGCTACCTGAGGTACTCAGTTTTGCCTACGTAAACATTAAAAAAGAGGTGGATTACAGGCAGCTTCAGAGGAAAACGTGCAGACCTGACTTTCAAAGCACTTTGCACGCCCTTCACATAAAGAGAGGGAAAGCTGGTGTGCAGACAGGAGCCGTGGGAGCAAGGAGCTCCCAGGCAGTGAGTTCAATCACTGCATGGTGCTCCTGGGCTTTTGTTAGATGTTTGCTGACAATCACACTATTCCTAAATGCCGTGTTAGTGATAAATGCTGGGAAACAGACCCGCTGAGAGCACGGCTAGGACTCTCTGTACTCCTGTGCCTGGGTGGGGACGCAGTGGTGTGTGGCTTTGACGTTGAGCTCTAGTTACCTAAAGACCAGAATGACTCAACCGGCTTCAATTTCAGCATGTGCCAAAGGAATTCAGGGACTGCAACTGCTTGAATTCAAAATGACCAGGGTGTATTTTTAGTGGACAGAAAGTGGAGGCTTTTCCCAGCTTTGTGGTTGTCCAGGGGAATTTGCTTCCTGGGGACACTTTCAGGTGTCTACGGCTTCTTCTGTGGGAGATAAAATTCCGGGCAGGGGAGAAAACTCACTGAAATTCAGCCTTTAGCAACCAAGATGCACGATGTGGTAGGTGACAGACCTTGAAAGAGGGAAAGCTGGACCTTAGGGCTCTGCTCTGAAATGCTTTATTGGTGCTCTTACATGAAAGTTAAAGTGCTTGAATCTATACCTTCTGCTAAGAAAAATTTTCTTGGTCATTGTCTAATCCCCTCTCAGGTGAGTGGTGCCCAGAGAGAACAGGCCTGCTCTGACAACTTACTAATTGTGAAGGAGCTGCACAGTAACAGTTATGCTTGGTTTCTCCTTCTTAACAACCTGCAAGCTTTGCCTTGGTGGTGATGAAGGACTATGCTGCCTGCAAGGCAGAGCTCTCAGGAAGGTAATCCCTGAGTGCCATTGCAGGTTGTCTCTGGCACACTTTCACCCAGATGGTTACTTGTGAAACCTAAGGTGTGAATCCCTTGAATCTGTACTTAGCATTTCCCAGAGACAGAAGCCTAAGGTGGGTGGCCAAACATACCCCATCTTGACCCTAACACGGCAGCATGAAGAGCACTCCAGGTTTTCATCTTTGGAAATGCATGCTTCGAGTTCCTGCCAGATAAGAACATACTAAAGGGCAAAGCTCTGCAATGGCATTAGACTCCTTATAAGAGCAGAAAAGAACCATTAAGATGTCATGGTGGAAAATGAGTTTGTTGCCAAACTGAATGAGAGCAGATGTGATGAGGGCCAGGATCCAACACTCTGTGAAATCAGTCTTCAGAGTGCAAAACAAAAACCTCTGGATCCCAGAAGATCTGTGACACTCAGAATTGATGCTCATAAATTTGTTATTACACAGTAACATCAAGGAAGCTGCTGCTAAGAGTAAAAGAGAAGTGGTGATGAAAGAAGTCAAGGTCATGAGCTGCCCAGCAGACATCCTCAGCTAGGCAGGGGTGGGATGTTCTCTGTGGAAACTTCTGAAACACTCAAGTGGCTTCCTTTGATTCCCAAAGGATGCCTCTTTGACTTCCTTCAATTAAAACAAAGCCTTGAACAAGAAAGAACAGAAACATCAAATAAACAGGATTCCCCATTTTATGAAGTAGTTAGATATACAGTAAAGACCGGCCAGGTTGGAACTGAAGTGATAGAGTTGAAAAGTAGATGATGAAAATGGGGAGGAAAAGCTCCCATTCAGGATCTTTCCTCAGAAAGATGAAACACAGCAGACTACTAGATAAAAGGGACATAAGCAGCCTTGGATCTGACAGCAGAGTGGAAATCCCCTGGCTGGAGAAAAGAAGAGAGGATGAGGTAGCTCTAAGGAGATCCTAGGGTAATGGGCTCAAATAAACCCTAGAGCAGAAGAAGAAGCTGTCAGAAAAGGAACTCCATCAATCAGTGGCCATAAAAATATGCATGTGAACTTTTAAGAAATTCCCAGGGAGAAGAACAATTTGGATTGAGAAGTGATGAATGCAAAACTCTAAATACTGGTCACTGGCAGTACCCAAACTAGTTTAGTGTGAGCATGGAGAGGTCACACAGCCTCCATGGGCCTCTGCTTCACCACTGCTTTCAGATTGGGGTAGAGATATTTTCTCTGTTAAAACATGGATGTAAAAAAATAGATCACTTCAACATGTATAAAATCCTTTCACTAAAGGAAGAGAATTATTGCTCATTATTAGCATGTGTAGATGATTGTGTATAGAGTAAAGAGAGTCTTGAAGTGTCACTCAGTTCACTTTTTAGCTGCTTTTTGCTATATCAGGGATGATTGCATTCCATCTGCTTCTGACAACCTCCTGTGATGGAAGTTCTGTTCTCCTGGGAAACCTATCCCAGGACTCAAGTTATCTTTACAGTTAAATGTTCTCCTGTTACCTAATCTTGATCTTGCTGCTGTGACTTGAACCCATTCATTACTGCTCACCCTATCTGCTGTGGAGCGCAGGTTTTTGTAGATGTGAGAGGTGTCTGGGTTTTTGTGAGTGGGTTTGTACCCATCAAGTGTGTCGTGTGGTTTTCACTCTAAGAAGCAGTCTGACTACTTACAGCTTTGCCAAAGCTCAGCTATTTAGGCTAAAGCCTTTTCATGCCAGGCATTTCCCTCAAGCTCTTTTCCACCCCCTGCTTTTTTTTCTTAATCTCTGCCTTTTTGTTTTAAAATGCAGCCAAAAATCTCAGCTGTTTCTGAGAGCAAGGTTAGGGAATGATACTGCTGCATTATGGCTGAACAGGAGAACTAGAGTGGAGACTATATTTGGAAACCTTGAGCGCTCTGATCTGAAATCTCAGAGAGGGGCTGTGACTTGAAGATTAAACAGTCAGGTGCTAACCTCCCCAAAATGACAGCTCCCCATGGTGGACACAGGTTGGTTGGCCTGGAAATCTCAATTCATACTGAGATGTTGCTTGTGAGAGGTTCAGGAGTTACTTTTCTTGTCCTGAAATGACTTTTCTTCCACAGCACACACTCATTTGGACACGGAACTTGTAGTGAAGCAAGGTGTGGGAGCTCACTACACCTGTGCACATTTTTTCCCTCTTTTCTATTCTCTTACACCACAAATTGTTGACTCTGCAGGTCACATTCAAGCAAATTTGAGCGTGGGAGGGAAAGCAGGCTTCAGAAATTCATTCAAAAGCCTTTAGATTACGTGGTATGAGTGAAAGGGGAGAATGAAGGTGCAAATCCTGAGGAAGCCAGAGTACCTTTGCTTTAATGCTCTGCAGAGCAGACTGTGTTTGTGGAGAGCATTGTCATTTGTTAACATCTCTGTGACAAGATCTAATTTTGTACTTAAGATGTGTTTTTCCTCCTTCAGCTTTCCAGGGTGGTTTTGTTTGGGCTTTTTTTTTTCCCTTCCCCCAAACAGTTAAGACTGTTTAAAATCCAGGATCTCTGATGAAACCAGATCTGCCTTCGATACACATTAATCATGGCTGGATTATGGGGTTGGAGTAGCCACTGGAATTTCTTTCTGGTGAAACTGGAAGTGACCTTTGTTTCTTCTTGTTCTCTGGGTCAGTCTCAAGCTTAACTGGACATCTACAAAGGCTGCAGCTGCTAACAGAGACCACAAAGGTGACTGGGGGCTGAAGAGCACCGTCCGCCACTCTCGTGCCTTGCTTCTTTTTCTGCTGCTGTCGTGTTGGCTCGTGGGTGTCCTGCTGATCTCCTTCTTCTTGGTAAGAATAGGTCTGGGCAGAGGGGGAAATGCAGAAAACTGCAGCAAATTACAATGCTAAGCACTTGAAAAGAGGGAAAATCCACATCTAATAGGAAAATCCTGTGGTAGAGTGTGCTGAGGAATCTCTCTTGGGACATAAAGAAGGCAGAGGGGCTGTTGTAAATAAACCCTTCAACCTGGAACGTGCCGCCAAATCTGCATGGGGAAATTCTTGTGCCCTTATGAAGTCAAGGCAAAGTCTGTAAGGCTTCGTTCTGACCTGGGGCACGCCCGTTTGGATCAAGGTGGAGGACTGGGGCCATCCTAATTCCTAGTCAGTAAAAACAAATAGCTCTAGCAACAGAGGAAAAGCATGAAAACAAAGTTACTATCAACACCCTGCCTTTTTGAAATCCCTTCCAAATTCTCCAAGGATAAGATCAATGCGAACAAAAACAATAACAGCTCTGTGTGGAAAGAAGGTGAAAAGGCAGCTCCCTCAGCAGCACACACCCAAGAAATGGGCTTTGCTCTGCTTTCTTGGAGCTGACATGAGGCTGGCACAATTCAGTAGCACCCCAAAGCATCAGCCAGGTATTTTTTTTAACTTTACGAGCTCCGTAATGAAAGCAGCGGTCGGCACCCCCTGTGCCAGAGCACTCCAAACCTGCCCGCGATGGAATGTGCTGATAAAGAGGAATATTTCCTTGTGGACTATGTTTGAGACATAAATTTAAATATTGCTAATTTCCAGTATCAGCCTCAGCAAGAGACTTCACCCCATGGCGATCCATCTGTAAATGGTGGCTGCTCTTTCTAGCATTGAATGTTTAATTAGACAACACATTTCATGATTTTGTCTCCCAGTCTCTTGGTTCTCCTAAGTGAACCACTGATTTTTCTGAAAGCACAATAAAACAGCCAGCAATCCATTTGTTACAATGGGAGGTGGCAGCCTAGTGTGTTAGGTGTATGGAAATACAAGGTTTTGATGTGGTTACTGTGTAACAAACCAGCAGAACTCAGCTCAGTTCTAAATGCTCACCTTGAGAATTAAATGAATTCTTTAAGTAAGAACAATATTCTTAGAATAATCCAATAGTTTAAAAGTCAACATTTTGCTGCCTTTTATGAGGCACATTTAAAGTTGGGCATGTGGATAAATATGAGTGACCAAGACGACTGACTAGCAGGAGACTAACTTACAGTATCTTCAGGAAGACTCCTTAGAAAGAGAAATTTAAAAAATCTTCACAAATGCAATTTCTTTCCACCACTGAATCTCTGACAGGAAAGAACTATATCTCAAATCTTACAAGAATAATCTCTTTAGAATCTGGAAAGTCACTTGGACATTATCTGCACCAAGACTGAATCACCTCTAACCGTTTTACTAAGTATAAGCAAAAGTATAACAGACTGTAAGACAGCTTGCTCAGTAATAAACATTCACATGTGAAAGAAGAACAGAGCTTTGAGTCACTGTTTAGCTTTCTTCCCCATGCTCTCAAATTAAATCCATGAACAGCTATCCCTACAAGGGCTTTGCTTCCTAACATGCTTTGAATCCTAACATAGCCTGTGCTGGTCATGCAGGATCAGACACTGATGCAGGATACAAGCCCCTCTCTCACATCAGCCACCAACTTAGTTTGTGTCAACCAGTGTCTTATAGCACTGTATGTGCCAACAGGAGAGGGAAAAACCCAAAACAAAACCAAAGCCCAAGACCCTCTGAAGACTGGAAAAATATATAATTAATCCAGAGTGATGATGTTGCATTTAGCTTATCAGATTGATTCAAGTGGTGGAAGCTACTGGAGCACATGCTTATTTTGACTACCTTTAATACAGAGTCTCTGCTTGTGACCATTGTCACTCTGATTCTTTCATTTGGAAGGAAACTTCAGATACCCTGGTGGGCAGGTTCACATCCACTCTGAACTGCCTGAATAGTAAAGCTAGCTTGTGCTAGGCCTGAGGAACTGAAACTCTTCATTGTCCACTCTCATGTCTCAAAGCCTTTGAGATATTAAAATCTGCAGGCACTTCCAGAACAGCTCCAGGATTACATCTTGTCTGGCCCTTTTATGTCTGGTTGTGCCTAATGTTTTTAAAATTTATAAAAGGCTCTCTATCATCATTTTTGCAATATGCTTTTGAAGAAGTTCAAGGGTTGTGATTCTGTCCCTTTGCTTTGCTGAGACCCCATCTGGAGGACAACATTCAGCTCAGGGGATCCCAGAACAGGAAGGACATCAACCTGTTTGGGTTGGTTCAGAGAAGACTGTGAAGATGATCAGAGGCTGCAGCACTTCCCCTATGAAGACAGGCTGAGAGCTAGGAGTGTTCAGCCTGAAGAAGAAAAGGCTCCAGGGAAACCTCATTGCAGCTTTTCAGTACTTAAAGGGGGCTTATAAGAAAGGTGGGGACAAATGTTTTAGCAGGGCCTGTTGCAATAGTACAAGAGGTATTTAAACAAAGAGAAGGTCGATTTATATTAGATATAAGGAAGAAATCTTTTACAGTGAGGGTGGTGAGGTTGCCCAGGTTGCCCAGAGAGGTGGTGGATGCCTAATTCCCAGAAACATTCAAAGTCAGGCTTGCCAGGACTCTGAGCAACCTGGTCTAGTTGAAGATGTCCCTGCTCATTATAGGGGGGTTAGACTAGATAGCCTTTAAAGGTACCTTCCAATCCAAATTATTCTAGGATTTTAAGTTTTTAATGGATTATAAAATGCAGTGTAAGGAGTCAGTGTGGCTGATAGCAGCACAGTAGATAACACAGAAAAAGCTATGTCTGAACAACATACAACTGAGTGCCATTAGCACTGTCTGTGTAGTGATAAGAGCATCTTCAGATCTATTTTCATGAAGAGAGTTTTTAAACACTTCCTTTTATGTATTTAGGCTTGTGTGAGTCACATTTTGTGCTCAGTTAAACTTTCTCCTCATTGCTCAACATCTGGGATAATGACAGTGCCTAGCTCTTTACATAGATATCTCAAGATCTTCATCTGGAGGAGTCACTTGATAGGTGGGCGAATTGAGGCATTAGAGGTGAAGCCATATGCCCAAAATCATCACTTAGAAGACCAAAGGCAAAGCTGGAAAAGGCACCCAGTCCTGGCTTCTGCTTGCCAGGCAAGGGAAACTCTGAGTTCAGATAATATTTCTTTTAACAATTTGGCTGCGATTGGTAAAATGAGAAAAAAGGGGGTTTAAAATAAAAACTGCATACTTCCATTGCCAAAACATGTATGGATAGCACAGAATCTTAGAAATGTATACCTACTCCAGTCATCATCTCTGTCCCAAATAACCAGTATGAAAATCAAGTAGCCTTATGGGATAATCTGATTTAGTTCTCTAAAAGTTGTGCAAGTCAGGCTCCATGGCATCATTTGGAGGGATAATTTATTCTGATGTTCTCAAGTTTCATTTCATATTGTTTTTACTAGGAAAAAAAAAAAAACCCACCCACAACTGTATTCCCCTTGCTAATGGAAAGAATTTAAACAGATTTTCAATTCAATAAGATGTTGTGTACCAAGGTCATTGATCAGAGGCAACCTTTGCTACACCAGACTCCTGAACCTGATATCACACTGCACTTTCATATTTGCACATTCGTGACCTTTTTGTGATTAAAAAGTGGCTACCAAGTGTCAGAAGGGTGTATTCTGGTGGATGTCCCAGGCTGTACAGGCTATGCTTTTGGGGGAGAAGCTGCACATGTATGTTATTGAAACAAAGGCTATTCCTATGTGAAGCACACTGTTAAACTGCCAGTGCTTGCAACCAGAGACAGCCCAGGTGTCCAAATCACACATCTGAGAAAGGATGGCTGTATCTGCTGCCTTTTCATGTAGGCCTGCCCATGAAGACTCAGGTATTTTGTTGTACTGTGGTAGTAACCCAGGCTGAAGCAGAGGTGTGGACACAGCTTCTCCAGTGTGAGAATAATTGTGACTGGCATGCTCACAGTGGAGGCTGGGACCTTGGGCTTCAACAGCCTCACTGAGGGAAGGGTCTCCTGTCTCCTGGCTTACTCCAAATTCTTTGAGTTATTTTGAGTAGCACCTGTAGGCATCTTCTTTTAGGAAAAAGGCTCCAGCTTTGGAATCTGGAATGAAGAGATGCATCTGTCTTGTAGCCTGGTTTAGACAGAAGAGACATGAGGTGCAGTTTCCTCCCTCATACCTGCCGTGCTTGGTGTTTTTTAAGTGGTAGACAACTTCCCACTTAAAATGCAAAATTGGATTGTTTTGTTTAACTGTTGTAGTATGGTTCTTATCTCTGTGTGCTAGGTAAGATGTTTAGCTATCGACTTTGGACTCGGCCAAGTCCTGAAAGCTGCACATTGTTGCCTCTGGAGTCCGTACATCCATCTCTGCATAAAGTGCTCCCACAGACATGAATGGATTCTGATAGCTCATGGTCCTTTTCATTGCCCATATCCTTCATTTGGGTTATTTTGGGAGTCCTCAGATAAGATAGATCTTTATGCTGATGTATGCAGGCTAAACATGAAAGGCTGCTCTGGGGGTGAGCTACAGTATTTCGGGATGATTTCTGCATGTGACTGTGGGTCCATGAACTGATCAGCAATGCCCCACCCCCACACACACTGGTGGGGTGACTCCCGTGAAGATATTCTGTCTGGAAGCATTAGCTGTAGTAGCAGGGAAATGAAAATTAGTCTGGGTGAAAGAAGTCAATTAATTTGCTCAATTCCTCCCCCTTCCCCTACCCCCCATCCCCCCTTTTTTTAGTACCCATGAGCACAGACCTTGCGTAAGTGGATTGCATTTCACACCTAATGTGCATAATTATATCTTGCAAACAGTTTATTAATGGATCTATAATCACAGAGTAGCTTGTACATACATAATGCTGGTGTTTGATTATACTGCAGCTGCCATAGATCAATGGATACACAGGAGTCTGGCTTATTAGTGTCTCACACGTGTGAAGTCTAGAGAACAATGTAACACCCGTGCTATGCAGTTGTTCATCAAATGCTGCTACCTAGGGGAAACCAGAGGTTTTAAAGACATGGTAAAGAAGGGTTATAGAAAGAACAGTACATAACAGAACCTGGAACTTGAAGAAAGCTCCCTTTCTCAAAAACATTCCATCTGTAAATCCTTCAGTGGTGTTCTGTCTCAATTATCAATGCACTGTAAACATGCTAGGTCTTATTTTGGAAAGGGATCTGTTCTGAGAATTCACTCGGAAAGCAGCATGCCTACAAGCTTGACCATTTCTGTTTTCTGAAGGTGACTCACCCGGAGGGCTGATGAACAGCCTAAGTTCTTGTGAATCAACAGACCAGGGATTTGCAGACTGAGCTAAGCCTACTAAAATCTGAGCAGCCTGAACCACGGTGAAATGGTTTGTGGAGATATCACCAAGATGCCTTTGGGAAGCAGTTGCATTTGGTTATGCACAAGGAAAAAGGTTCTAGCTTGTTTTGGTGTGTTGTGCTAAAAGCAAAATAAAAGTTTGGTGAGCTGCAGAATTCCCATGAGATTGTATCCCATCTCTCACATGATAACCTCAGCTTTGCCTCCCATGTCCCCCAGCTACCACCTGCAAAGCTGCCTCTGATCTATGCTGACTGTCTGGCTGGTGGCCAGTGACTCTGGCCAAACAGGGTAAATAACTGCAAATTATGCTCTAGCCTTTCTTGCAGCAAAGACATTACTAGTTTGTCCTAACTCCATCTAGTTAGGAACAAAAAAGAAAAAAAAAAAGAACTTCACTGTCTTTAAGACCCTAATTGTCTTGTTAAATGGTTAAATGTTGGGGACTGAGGGAGGTAGAGAAAGGAAGAACTGGTGCAATTTTATAACTTTTCTTAATGACAGAACATGTCTAAAATAATTGTTTTCTTTATATGAACAAGAAATAATTGCTTCCCTTTGCTAAGAAGATATTCATAATTCAGAGCAAAAGCTCTTAGCTAGCTTAGCGTAGAGAAACTGGATAAATTCAGAAGAATAACATGATCCTGTGCCACTATGCTCTATCTCACCTCTTCCTGCTATCCTGTTTCTGCATCAACTAACTGAGGCAATAAGCATGGGCAGTGTCTGATCTCTTACAGACTTTCTGATAATATTGACTCACTTTATTTGAAATAAAAACTTTGGAAAGATGAAAACTGCAGGATGACAAATGTTAAACAAAGAGCTGCATGGGGGAAAGCAGTCAAACTTGATATTGTTTCCAGAGTCTTGAAAAAATATATGCCAAGGTCAAAACACAAAACTTGCTAGGTGATTACATCTCCTGTTTCTTATTTTAGGGCTTTACAACAACTCATCTCGCTTTTGACCTTGGTAATTTTTTTTTTTTTTTGCAAACTGTTGTTTGGAAGAAGGCACATTCAGTTTTGGGGCTTAGGAGGTAGAATTGGGGGAGGTAGTAGCAAGTAGTGAAAGATTATTAGAGGTCAAGAGAGCAGATTTCTACCTTATGAACTTGGCAGTTCTCCTGCAGGCCTACGCTCCTGATATTGATCTTGCTGTAAGATGAATAGTGATATGGATTTTTTTAAAAAATGTCTTATTTTGGGACCTTTTAAATGTGGCTGACATTCACGAAAATTTCACTTAAGGGTTGATATTAATCTAAATGAATCAAGACAATACACAATATTTTATGTTTTCAAGCTCAGTGCATTTTCTTTTCAGGTTGAAAAAACCTTTTTAAAACAGTTCTTTTAATGCTTTTAACTTCTGAATTTACCTATATGTCTGCAATACAGTAACATACCAGAAATCAGAAGATACAGCTTAAACAATTATTTTCAATTTTCCTATTGATCAGAAATGTATTAAGTTTCTCATAGCATATTTTCTACATTTAGAAAAAAGTCTAATTTTTTTTTTCTGTGAAGTCTGTATACAACTAGTTAAGGCTTACACTTACTTCACTCATTTTTTTATTATTTTGCTCATACTTGATTTAAATTATGTCTTCTGGCTAACCTTAACATTGCTGGCTTCGATTTGCATGACTATGTGTAAAGTTAAGATTGTAATACTGAGAGATTAGAAAACCTCTTTTCTTTATCAAAAGATCTAATATGCTCTAATATTTTAACATTGGCAATAAGTATCGTAATATGTCTTTTGGGTCATGCTGGAGCATCCTCATGATGCTCCTGAGCTGCTAGAAGCCTGGGGGAGTAGTTGTAGGAAAAAAAATCCCAGAACACTGAGTTGGAAGGGACCCACAAGGAGCATAGAATCCAACTCTTACAATTGCACAGGACATCCCCAAGAGACACACCATTGTCCAAATGCTCCTTGAACTCTGTCACTCTTGGTGATGTGAGCACTTTCTTGGGCAGGCTGTTCCAGTGCCCAATCACCCTCTGGGTGAAGAACCTTTTTCTTACATCCAACCTAAACCTCCCCTGACACAACTTCAGGCCATTTGCTTGGGTCCTGTCATTGCCAGAGACAACAGAGAGGTGCTTGCCCCTCCACTTCCCCTCACAAGCAAGCTGCAGACTGCAGTGAAGAATCGAGGTATTACCTAGGTATGTATGAAAAAACGGATTTAGGGGCAGGCGATGTATGTCCTGCAGTGCTCTTTGATTGAATTAGCTCCTGTAAAATGCCTACTCATGAAGAATCAAGAGTTCAGGCTGCTGTGTTTGTAGCATGAAAATGAACTTTTTAAGCACTGGTGCAGCGGAGTGCTGGGTTTTGGTTTTGCTCTAGTGTGACACCACGATTTCAAGACACCGAGCCACATCCTGAGGGGGTGGTGGGTGCTGCTGTCCCCGCGGGGCTGACCGATGGATGCGCCGCGTTTGGGACGCAGCCAGGCAGCGGGCTGGCTCCTGCCAGCGGCGGGGCTCTGCGGCCACCCTTGGGCTCCTCCGGCCTTCGCGCTGGCGAGGGGAGGGAACCAGACGAGGAGGTGCGAGGCCAGCGCTGTCCCTTCCTACCTGCCCCATCCTCACCCCCACCCTCGGGGCGGGGGGCACGGCGCGGCCACCGCCTGCTCCCCACCCGAAGGGGCCGGCGGAGCAGGTGCGGGGTCCCTGCTGTGAGGGGAGCGCTCCTCATCGCCACCGGGGCGCGCGGGGGGCGGCCGCTCCCCG
>VZTT01035133.1:16124-42885 GCA_013400855.1 Buphagus erythrorhynchus | reverse complement strand
GCTGCTCTGCGTGCGCCGCGGGAGGAGGAGGGACGGGAGGAGGGAAGGGGGGGCGCCGCCGGCGGGGGCTAACAAAGGGCGAGGCGAGCGCTGGGGCTGGGACAGCGCGGGGCGGGCGGGAGGGAGGGAGGGAAGGAAGGAGGGCAGCCGGCGGCGGCGGCCCCACCACCATGCCGCGGGTTGTCCCCGACCAGCGGAGCAAGTTCGAGAACGAGGAGTTCTTCAGGAAGCTGAGCCGCGAGTTCGAGGTGAGGCGGCGGTGGCGGCGGGGCTCCCTCTTCTCTCCCTCCGCCCGCCGTGGGGAAAGTTTCCGCGGGCCGCGGCGGGGCCGGGGCAGCCCCGCACCTCCCCTCAGCCGCGGCGGGAGCCGAGCCGGCGGCGCGGGGAGGCGCAGTCAGTGCACTCCGCTGCCCCCTTATCGCCGGGATTGGCCCCTCCTGATTGCGCGCCCTGTTCCCCGCAGATTAAATACACCGGCTTCAGGGACCGGCCGCACGAGGAGAGGCAGGCCCGCTTCCAGAACGCCTGCCGCGACGGCCGCTCCGAGATCGTAAGTGGCGCCGCGCTCCCCTCGGGGCCCGTCGGCACCGCGCCGGGCCGCGCTTGGCTCGGGAAATAAAAGTTTGGGGGAAGCCGTCGGGGCAGCGAGCGCTGCGCGGTGCCCAAGCCCAAAGGCTCGGGGCCGGCCGTGGATGAGTTTTCCTTAAGGAGTGGAATGACATCGGCATCCTTTCAAACGCTGAGGGAAAGGAGGTTTTGTTGAGCAGGCAGCGTTTCTGTCCGCAGTAGGAGCAGCGCTTTTTCGCTCGGAGGTGTCGGCTCGCTCCCGAGCGGGGACAGTGCTTGTCTGGAGCGCCGGGGTGACAGGGAAGGAGAACCCCCGGCAGTGAGAACGGGCTGCGCTCCTTCCCTGGGCACGTGCTACAGCTACGAGCTGCTAATTTCAATATTCAGCCTTTTTTTTTCTCGGCTTTTTTTTTTTTCTTTTTTCTTCTTTTTTTTTTTTTTTTTTTTCTTTCCGGAAACAGTAGCTTTGAGAAATGAGTAACATTGTTCAGAAGGCGCTAGCTTCAAGTCCTGAGTAAGCTGGTTGACGTATTTGTGGACTAAATCAAACGCTTTTAAAATTGGGCTTTGAAACTTGCAACTTCAGCTCCGTTTTTCTCATTCATTAAGGTTAGTTGCAGACTACTGTCGTCCTCTGAAATAAGAAGTGAGATGAAGTATGTCTCGGAGTAGTCAAGAATTGACTCCTTATTTCCTGGTTTGATTTCTGCTCCAGGTTGCTTCTATAGGATTAGTATTTTGTAGCATTGTTAAGTTTGTAACTCTACTATTAAAATGCAGAAGTAACCTTTTTTTTCACTTACAGTATATAGTGAAAGACAAGGTAAAGTAGAAAATAAACCCCACTTCCACCAAGTTTGGTTTATGGGCATTCTTTAATTTCACATACTGCTAGTCAGTTCACAATGAAATTGTTCTTATGCACAATGCAATTACTCTTATGCACATTCAAAAATACGTGAATGCCATTTACTATAACTGATCTTGTTAATTTATGTTTTCAGTAAAAGGATGTACACTCAAGAATACAGTTACCTTTTACTGAATAACTTTATTTTAGCTGAATCTTATCCCTACTTTTTATCTTTTGTTTTAGAACCTGTAATTTTATTTTTAAGAGGCCCCGCATAGACAGGTTCTTAAACTTGCTTTTTGTTTTACATTCATTTTTCTTTGTGCATGTTTGTTTCCTTTAAGAAAATACCAGGGAAACAATGGGTAGGTAAGGAAGACATCGTTTGCTAGCATTGGAAGTTCTTGTACAGGTGAAAGTGCATAATATACCCAAATCCCTCCCTAAAAAAAATAAGGGCCATGTAGCTTATAACTAGCTTTCTTATGCAGCCTATGCAGTTTTTTATATAAATGGGAAATCACTATAGTTTCACCTTTGTACTTCTGAGCCTGCTGCTGTCTTCTTTTTGCCAGAACTTCATCCCTTGGAAGCAACCAGTGATGCATGTTCTACATATTTTCACTCTACTTAATTATAAAACAGGCTCTATATTTCTTCATCTGAAACATCTGGTTTTGTTTTGTGAACAGGGCATGAGTAGTCAGGTTTATTTAGAAATGTAGTGTGTAATGACTGATGGTAAAAAGAGCTAGTAATTTTACTTTTTTTTTTTTTTTAGTCTTGACTTGAATGTTTTTCCAGACATCAAGGATTTGTTCTTTTATCTCCAAAGGGAGCCTTTTGCAAATGACCTTACATATTTTGATGCAGGAAAAAACCCTCAGAGAACAGCTCTTTAGCTCAGGATTTAATGTAGAACCAGCAGTAGGTTGTTGGTTACGTGTGTCAAATAGCTCTTGATTGAATAAAGGAAATAATTACTAATACTACTGAGAAGTAACTGTGAAGTGTATGAAATAAGGTTTCATACTTACTGATAATGCTTTGATAACTTTAAATAACCTCATGTGTTTGGTTTCCTTTGCAAGGTACTTGTATTTATGTTGTCTGTGTGTGGGTCAGGTCGCCCTTGTACTGCCTGATAAGCTTTCCACAAAATTTGTGACATAAATGTCCAATAGCTTTTTCAGACTGGCCTTTGAAAGGCTCTGCAGACAAAACTATAGTTTTTTTACTTTAAAGTTTAAAACCAAACTAGTGATGTGAATTTTTTTTAATCATTATTATTATTTTTTTATTTAATTTGTTTATTTTGTGGAAATGAGTGGCTTCCATGTAGTCTTGTGTGGTTATTAGTAGGACTGTTCTCGAGATTTTCAGTATTGACTTATGATTTGATTTGAGAAGCATATGAGTACTTTAACTGGATGGTTTTGTGTCTTCAAAGAGAGGGAACAGGCTTCAATAATTGAGCTTTTTATGGTTTAAATGGTGCCTGTCTGACTCTATGAGGACGTGGAATTTGTGTACTTTTATCTTCTTCTTTTCTCTGATCTTTTTCCCCCTGTTTTTCATGGTCCTCTAGCACACATTGGGGATGGAAGCAGCAAGGCATGGGTACTTCACTGTCTTCCTGGGTTTTCCAGAAAGCAAATACAGTCCTTTTGACTCAGTACCAGAGCTGGACTGGTCCATAGGGTCAGCTGGTTTACTCTCAAAGATCTCACTCCTTGATATTTTAAATGTATAAATTAAGGAGTATCAAACACATATTTACTAAAGATGGTCAGAGGTAGGAAAACAATTTTTGAGCTGACTAAGTGTTGAAGACTCAGAGTCACAAATATTTGGAGGTAGGTGTAATTTTTTTGTTGATACTTGGATAACATCACTTAGAAAAGGGATAATAGAAGGTAGTGAGCCTGATAGTGATAGTGTGCAGCTCTGACAGATTTGATGCCTCCTATTTGTGCAAATGTATCCTTAATGAAACTTCTGTTATGATTGAAATGTTTGTCTTTGGAAACAAATGCACCAATACAGTAGTCTTCTGGCATTTCTAGGACTGGTTTGTTAATTTTAGTAACATTGAGAATGTGCTTACAGGAGATAAAACAAGCAAACAAAAACAACAACAAAAATTTAAAAATCTGTTTTTAAGGATAGCCTGGAACCAAAACTGCTTGCAGAGCATTAGTCTCCCTTGGTGGAGGGGGAAGAGCCAAGACAAAGCACTTCTACTTTCAAAATGGGAGGTATTAATCCTGTGACAGTGTTGCTGTCCATGACTAGAACTAGCTTAAACAACATGTAGCTAAAGTGTCACAGGTAGCTGTACAGTTATACCATGAAGTGGCTGAATTCTGGGTTGCTTGAAAGAAGTCTGCTTGTCAGGAAATACCAACTGTTGAAGTGGTAGTTATATAGCTTTAAAAGAAAAAAAACCTATATTCTAGATTAAAGACCATTTAAATCTAAGTGATCATGGTAATAAATACAGCCATTTGATTGCAACAAATTATATTTAACCATGGGATTTAGAGAAGAGTGACATGCTGTGAGTCTGTGTGAGTATTCACATGCTTACGGGACAACAAGCTCACCTGTACCAGAGAAGAGTATAAATACTGTGAATCTGACTTCTGCTTGCAAAAATAATTTTTTATTTCATGTGTAGGAATTGCTGTACTCATCATGGCTTGGAGTTCAGATATGCTAACAAATAAAGGGAGTTTATAAAGAAAACTGAATCCCATTTTCACTTGAATTTGTAGAAAATTGTTTGCTTGACAGCAATGCATGCTTTTTCTAATGGGTTTAAGCCAGTCCCTTTAATGATTTTACAAAGGGCTGCAGCTGAGAGGAATTCCTACAGTTGCCTTTTCTCACTGACACAGCATCTGCTGATCTGGGTATCACTGGTGTCTTAATGTGACATGAGGACTTTGTCCTGTGAGACTTGATTGAACTGTGTGTTGATGCTGCATGCCAGTAGATGATAAAATAGGAATATCTATGCTTCAGTTAAGTGTCTATCTAGATATAAATAGATTGTGAAAGATAACAAATCCTTTTCTTTCGAAAAAATTGTCCTTAGCAATGAGTCTAAGGAGTTAATTTTCCTTCAGCAGTACTTCTTTTAGAGACATGCAACGTCCTTGAAAAGCACGGGCAGTTTTTAATGTTGCAGGTACTAAGTTGATGCAGGGTATCCAGACAGAACTGAAAGGACAGATTCTAATGTCAGCAAAACTGATTTGAAAGAAGTATTGATTCTATGTTGTATTTTATATCCGAAGCAGCCAATGGCAAATGTTGTCAAAATGGAATCAGATGTTTGTAACTTAATACTTAAGAAAAATGATGAGTGCATGTTTTTGACTTTAAGTATTCTCTATGCTGCCTGGCTTAAGACATAAACTGATGTAAAAATAAATGACTGCCTGCATAATTTATGTAATGTCTTGCTCCCTGATCCTGTTTGTATTGATTTTTCTAAAAGGCTTTTGTGGCCACAGGAACCAATCTGTCTCTCCAGTTTTTTCCGGCCAGCTGGCAGGGGGAGCAGCGACAGACACCGACCCGGGAATATGTCGACTTTGAAAGAGAAGGAGGCAAGGTAAGGAGGGAATTGTTGAAACTGAAAGAAATTTTTTTTGTTGTGCTTATGGTCTTACTGGTATGGACTGCACGTATGATGTGATATTTCTAATATTTCACATCTCCATGCAGGTAGGTGGTGATGTGAGTACAAGTGAAAGCTGGTAAGATAAAATATTGCTTTGTTTTAAAGCATGCTAATGTTTAGGTAAATGGAAGAATTGGGGAACATGTGGTCAGTACTAGTGGCTTTGTATTAATTTGAAGAACAGAACTATTTCTACTGTTGTGCTGTGATAAAATTTTGGGGAGCAGTCTAAATTTGGTGTTGTGTAGGTGCTTCTAAAGTAGTTCAGAAATTAGACTTTGGCCAATGAATTGTGGTAGACTAATGAAAATTTGCACTTTCAACAGGTTATATAATATTGTCTTTGGCTGCCAGTTGGTACAGGAAGCAGGCAGTGTGCTCTAAGTGGAATGCAGCTTTTTCTCAGTTTCACCATCAGCTATAATACAGAAGCAGCATCGCTTTCAGAATTGATTGCTGAATCTCTTTTTTCTGAGGTGGTTGTCCCATAGACTGATATTGAAAGCTCGAATTCCCTAGTGACAGTGATGGTTACTGTGAAGCTATATTAGATTTAAAGTCAGAAACCTTACTTAGTCTCATCAGAATAAAGTTACTGAAATCACCCACAGCTGGTTTTGTTTTACAGGAAAAACATACCTTTAAAATATAGATGCTGTCTCTTATCTGTGCTCCTGTAGGTGCTTTGGGACTGATCCAAAGATCACTGAATTCAATAGGAGACTTTCTTCAGAACTCAGTGGGTTTAGAGCAGCACTTAAGCCCTCAGAGTTTTTCTGTTTCAGGCTAATTTTTGTGTATTTTTTTTTTTTTAACTTTTAATGGACTACAAAATCTTTCCTTTTGCCTAAATTTTTTTCCCTGCCCTTGTAACAAGAAACAGCTAATGCTACCAAACCTACCAGGCTGGAGGAAATACTTGAAGCATATTCAGGTTTAATGGCATATTGGGTCTTTTAAATGCTGCTAGGTGGAAGATAAATATTTCCTATAGTGGGAAAACTTGATTGGAAGAAAAAAAAATTCCTGAGGGCAGTTATGGTATGTGGAATTCAAGTTAATGAGGTTTTTTGGAAAAAATTGTTTTCCATTTAGTCCTGTGAGGCTTGCAGAAGTTTGACAAATTGGGGGAGAAGTGAAGTTGGCTGTCTGGGTACTGACTGCTTTGCTGAGGAAACTGAATTGAATCTGGCTCTTACTGAAAAATATTGATTCTGGCTCACAATTGAATGAGGAATTTTTCTTGTAATGTGTAAGAAGACTGAAGTCTCTCTTCTTGCCAGTTCAAAACTAATTTTATTTACTCCTATGATTTTTTTCTTAACTTTGTTTTCTCTGAATGAATTCTTAAAGTACTGAACTGCTTCATCCATTTTCTTGTGTTGTCTTAATCATGTAAGAGCATGGTAGGTATGCTGTATATTAAAATAGAACATGAGCCTCATTAATGAATGCCACTCCTCCTTTTATGTGTGTTTACAGTAAATTCTAGACAGCTTCACTGAAATGTTTAGAAGAATTCATCTGAATGAGGCTAGAGGTGGACAAACAGTTAAATGGGAATAATGTTATGCTCTGGTATGAACAAATCACAAATTCACTGTTGTAATCAGCCCTTACTTGTGTAAATCATGCATGAATGCAGGCTTGCTCTGCACAGAATTAAACTTCTCTGAAAGTAAGCCACTCCCATGATTGGGGCAGAGGAATGAGCAGAGTGGGAGAGTATTTTATGTTATCAACAGAAACAGTTAAGAGTTTCATATGAATTGTCTGGGATTTTGTTCTCCCTAGATTTTTGTCATTTCGTTTAATTAAGAATTTCTTTCACAGGCTTCAGCAGTCTCTTAAAACCATGTGATTTTTGTAGCTCTGTGCAACATTGTTTTATGAGCTTTGATTCTTGAGGCAGTGCATAATGTGTGTTTGTTCATCACTGGATTTATGCCAGCAAGGCATGTTTTTAATTATATGAATAAAAAAAGACTATGGGGGAAGCTGTCAGTTAATAATTATCTTAGGCATTAGTTTGGGATCTAAACGTAGATAAACTTACCAACATTAGAATATTTTTATTCTGGAATTCTGCTTTGGTGTTTGGCTAAACAATGATGGCCCAAAATAGTTTATCCAGATTTGAAATATGTCACTATTGTGCTAAAGAAGTTTTGTACACAGATTACAAAGCTACCAATGCAGCAGCTGCTAGAATTGCTGCTTAAATGATTGAATTTTAGAAAGAGTAACGCTCTTGTAAAAGTTGGGATTCTGCAAATGCATACTTCATAGGCTTGAGGTTTTCCAATCTGGTATTTCTTAACTGAGGGGGTTTTTTATATGCTTAATTTGCCTTTTAATTTGATGCATCTGATGTTCACAATGGGTGGGTAGGCCTCTGGTGGATACCCTGTCTTCATTAATCCAAAAATTGGATGGCTCAGTGTACACTTAATGTTTCTACTCATTTTAAACTCAAGTTTAACATTTTTTTTTTGAGATAGCTTTAACATTCTGTGCTGTCTTTGACTTGCAGCAAATTTAATTGTGTATTTGAGCAATTTTTCAGGTTTGTCATAGCAGAAGAAAAAGCAGCACTAAAAATAGGTCCCTAGATTGTAAAAATGATAGAACGTAGTATTTCATTGTGATTGTGGGTATGTGTGGGGTGTATCAGATGCAGTGTGTGTGCTGTTTCTGGGGAGCTGAACCATACCAAGACTCTCTGATCCTCTGTGTTGTCAGCTAATTTCCAGGGTTTTTTAAATTTGTTTTTTGATAAAGAATAAATTAATAGATTGTAAGAAATTGAAAGACAGGCAGTGTAGTAGTCTAATGTATTGCCTGAAATATTGGATAATTAAACCTTGCAATTAAATTGAGAGCTTTATTTTCACCTTGGTTTTCTGGTACCATTAATGACTTAGAGTAGTTTTACTGTGATTAATAAAGTTTTGTAATTTTTATTTCAGTTTGGTACTGATGACATACAAACTTAAGGCTGAGCTGTGTATGGACTTCAGTGCTTTTTAAAATCTAATATTTTTCAAAGTCCCTCTGTTTTGTTAAGAGCTGTGTGGTGAACTTTCTTTGTGTGATTCATTTTGTATGCTTCTTAGAGTAAGATAACTCCCAAGTTTTCATTTCTTATTCAAGATGTTTCTTTAGCTCCACTCTTTCTTACGTGAAAGAACATTAGTTCTCAGATACTCTTTTCTACTGTTTAAATACCAATCTCTGAAGTGTGTAAAGTTGTTTTACTTCCCCTCCTCTTTATAATACAATTCTCCATCTCTTTCTAATGCAGCTTTACTTCCTGTCTGTTCTTTGGTGGCAGCTGCTCATAAACCAGAGTCTTCCACACGGGTTTATTTCGCTCTAATATGCTGTGAACTCTGCAGCTTTGGAGGAAAGCACATCAGACATGATTTAAATTGATTCAGTGCCTGCTGCCACATGTGATGTAGCTAGGATTTCTACTCATTAACCATTAACTTTGTTCTAGCCATAACGAAAGATTTCCAGTTTTCTTTCTAAAGATGCTGAGTTTCTACTTGCACAGTTTTTTGTCATAACTAGATTTTATTTTGCTCCAAGTTGGTGTTAACGACCTTAATGACTTTGTTATGCTGCAGGTGTTACAGCAGAAATAGAGGCGTAATGAGAAGCAGTTTTTATTAAAATACAACACCTATTCAAATGGCAGCCAATAGAACCAGCTTTCCACTTTTGCTGAGCAGCCTTAAACAATTGTTATCCTCTACTTGTGCCTTTTGGGGTTGTGATGACCCCAAAACCTTGTGGTAGCTGGGAGAGATTCTTCTGTGAGGAGCAGCAGGTGGTCAGTGAAGGGGCATCAGCTGCTGGACTGTCTGTGTGCTCAGAGCCTTCAAGGTACTTTTGTCTGCTCCAGCCAAGGGAAGTGGTGTTGTCCTGATGAAACCCACATCACTGTTGTTGCTTTTGATCTTTCTCTGACTTTTCTGTGAGCTTTAAACAAGGAGGTCAGTGTATGGTTATTCTCACAGCAGACAAATGGGTTTGGTGGTGTATCCAGTTTGTACCCAGCCTAGATAAACAGCTCTGAAGTGTTTGTTTTGTTTTGTTTTGTTTTTCTTCCCTTCGAGTTGCTTGATGGGTGTCCTGTAAAGGCATGGTGAATGAGAAGAATGAGAAGAATCTACTTTTCTTGATGATCCCCTTGATCAGTTTTCATCCAGATCATCTATATGGTTTGAGTAAAATACTGGTTTTCTATAGATGCTTGTGATTCTAGAGTTTATTATAGTGTTCGTGCTTAAGAGTCCTTTAGCTGGCAGAGACTTCTCAGTTTCTTTTTCTTTCTATTCTTTTTTTTTTCCCCAGCAACATCCTTTGTTTATGCTCCTAAACTCATTTTTGCTTTAGAGGAGAGTGAGACTTTTTTTTTTTTTGTCTAGATACTTAAAAGTGTTCATTATGACCTGCTGCTGCATAGAGGAGACCTGTTTAATCCAAACTCCCTTTGAAGCCACAGTCATAGTGTACCTGTGCTTATTCACTTCACCTCACAATTAGGAGATGCCTCTATGTGCATATACACTATGAACAGTGAGGAACTTGGATTTTGGGAAGAGAACTCTTTAGAGGACATAGAGTGGACACGTTGTGCTGGCAGGCAGCCACTGGCTGGGTTTGGGCAGTTGTTTCTGCAGTGATTTATCATCGAGTGCCCTCTGCCTCTGGAGTGTGAGTCACCCCAGCACCTCTCATGTGACGAGGATCCACAGCCTTTCCCCTGGAATCCTTTCACCCCTCATCCTCCAAATACTTTTGGGACTGCCCACAGCCTCGTCCCTGCCTTACAGGCAGTGCTGATGCCATTTTGAAACAAGGCTTGGGGGCAGTACTTGCAGCACGGCTGTGGAAGTGCTTAAGGTCTGCTGTCAGTAAACCTGCTTCTGCTTAGCTTTTATTCTGTATTCTAAAAGCAGTTATTCAGTCATACTACCCTGAACACTTGCTAGTGGCTTAAATGCACTCGTTAGCGTTGTATAGATAAGATTTCAAATATACCCATGTCATCATCCTAAAGTTTCCCAGAAGAGGAACAAAATTGGAGGTAATGAGCTAAATTTTGCATTTGGGAAGCAGCTATATGTAAGGACAGATGAGTGCTGTGTGGATGAAAGCAGTACTCGAGATCTCTGCAGCTGGAAGAAATCCAGACATTTGGATTATTAAATTCTCTTGTTTGCATATCAGTCTCCACTTACTAAGGAAAGTTGCTAATATTATGCTTCTCTCCTCTTCTTAAAAATGAATGAGAAAAGTAAGAGAGTCATTGTTGAGAATGTCTGCTTCTTTCTGAAAATCACTTAATAATTCATATTAAAAATAAGAAAACTTCAATAAGATGATGAAACATTTTCTTCAAGAAACTGTAATTTTTCTGAAAGTTACTGAAATGGTTCTTGAAGCTTTATTGTCCAAAGTACAAGTAACAAAATGAGCTCATTAGCTTGCATAATTGCAAGTTTGATGTTACTCTGTTAAAGAAAATTTCCAGTCATTGCTAAGGATGTTCTCTGCAGAAACTGATAGTTCTCTACAGAATAATTATGACACTATGAAATTTTATTGAATGATGAAAGCTGAGTAGTTGTTATAGTATACAAAAGACAAAAAACTGCTAACATTATTTTAAGTCTTGATGCAGCACTACTTGTTGAGCAAATGTTTGAACAGTTTTTCCAGTCTTGAATCCTGCTTAAGGGGAAGGGTGAGGCTGTTGGAGTGCTCAAGAAAGCAATGAAAGCCAAAGGGTGGAAGAAGTAGCTTTTCTTGCCCTTCTCTGGCTTGGGTCAGTTCCTGGATGTTTTTATTAGTTGCTTGCCCATATTGCAAAATCAGGTAACTTTTTTTGTATAATTGAGTATGCTTGCATTATATGTCTTGGATTTTCAGTCCAAAAGTAGAAGATTAGCAGGGTGTTTATTTGCATCCAGGTGGCGTGGTGTACAAGTGATGTGTTTTAGATAAACCTCTCTTTGTAATCCTCTGTTGCAGTTGCTAGTTGTAACTGCTTTTTGCTATGTGATTTTCTGAAAGCTTGAAAAGAACAATTTCACAACCAATTCTGAAATTTGTCTGGAAAATATTCTGTCAATGTGGCAGAAAACTGTGTGTCTGTTAGTTACTGGGTTTGTGAGCAGAAGCATGCATGTGTACTTGGAGCAGCAAAACCAGCAGTGATCTCCTGGCAATATTTTGCTGCAAAAGCATTATTCTTTTTAATTGTTGCAAGAAAAAATGGGTCTTTTTAAAATGCATGCCCTCTCCGTTAAAAGGGAGTGTAGGTTTAAAATCCAACTATCTTTCTCATGTAGAATCTAGTGTAAAGATAGACTGCTAAAAGACCCTGTAAAGTTTCACAGGGGAAAACCCCAGCATATATTTGCCTTTCAGATTTTTCTTGTTATGCTCCTTGAATTTTTGTTGATTTTCAGTTCCAGCTCTGTGGTTGGTTTTGTCTTTTGAACTCAAATGGATAGAGCCTGAGCATGAGATGCATTTCTCTTTGGGAGGCATTAGTCCCTTCTGTAGTGACAATGTGAAAACTAGAAGCTGTCTACTTTGTGCTTTCTACTGGGGTTTTTTTGGTGGTTTTGGTCAAGTCTGGTTCATGTTTTCTGCTTAGTTGAGAAATTGCAGTATTTTGGAATGAACTGTATCTGGAGACTTGGTTATTAGATGATGAGTATAATTTCTGTGCAGTAGCGTTTTACTGTTTTTCTATGTGAGCTTCTAAGCATAAGTACTGGCCAGTCATCTTAATCCAGGAATAAAATGCTCCACAGATTTTAATCACATTTGTTCTGACATCCTTACTGCTTCATATCTGTTCTTAGTTATAGACTTGGGTTTTAGTTAAGTGAAACAGCAACCTGCATAATTAAATGAAACATCGATCTGCTTTTGAAAAGGAGTCATGATTACATAGTTGAGCTAACTATGCAGAAAAAAAACTAACAAATGCAACCAACCAAAAAACCATAAAAATAGCAGGTTTTCTACAAGGGACTTTTAAATTCTCTAGTAAGGTAAGGAAAATTCAGCAACTATTTTTTTGACGTTTTAGAAACCAAACTTCATCATTGTAGTATTTCAGTAGTACACAAAGCGTGTTGAGAGAGGTTTTGTCACAGCTCTGATATTACTTACAGAGATATTTTTGAAGTGAGTCTGTACATGGGTATTTTTGCTACATAGAATTGTAAGAGTGGATTATGTTGCATTTCAATGTTTACTGATATTTGTAATGAAACCTGGTGACTTATATAAGCATAATTTAAAATTGAACAAAGTACTAATATCTGGCCATCAGGTTTTGCTATGACGTTGAAAATTGTAGTGTGTTCTGAGGTGTTTTTTCTAGCTGTGAACTGGAGCGCATTCTTTCCTCAGCTGCAAGTGAAATGTCTCAGTGTGATCACGAGGAAGCAGAGCTGGAGGAACATGTCCCAGGCAGAAATAATGGTGCTGGGCCCAAGGAGGTGTCCCTGGGCAGTGCTCCTGCCCTGGCCAGCGCTGTCCCAGGAGTCCCACCTTGGCAGCTGCTCAGGACACAGCAAGGGCCTGGTGGTGGTGGTGTGGTACAGCTGTGCCATAGGTGCCCCCCTTGAGGAACTTGAAGCTGTATTCATCTTGAAAGCCACAACTGAGTCATCTATGCACAAGTGTTTAGGAAAGGCTCTTGTTTTGTCAGAAAGTATCAATTCCCGTACATTTTTGCAGAAGAGTGTAAGGTTTGAATATTAACAAAACCTCATTCTCATATAATGGAAGAAATTCTAAGATGTAGCTTTTAAAATAGAAAACGTTTTCTTTGTGTGTTTGAAGAAAAAATAATATGTTTTGAGGGATGAGACAGAAGAAGGATTGATCCAAATTAAAAGCACTATTAACTCATAGTCACTTTCTAAATGGGATTCTTTTCAGCTGTTTCTATTTATGTTTTGTTCCAATTTAAATTATGTAACAAGGTTAGTGTATGGGAATTAAACTTAGAAAGTCAGATAAATGCTGTTCATTACTTGGTTGCTTGTCATTAGTTTCTTTTAAGCTAATGATCAATATTTGAAAGAGTAATGTGAAGCCTTGCATGAAGTTATCAGCTTCTGCTGTAACTTCAGTTGTTGTTACACTAATGAAGTTACTCTTCTGTTTTGTTTCCCAGTTAGTTGAGGATTTTAGTGTGTAAGTTCTGTTGCAAAGTTTTAGAAAAGCTTTTTTGCTTTTTTAATTTTTTTTTTTTGTATTCCATAGATTGCTTCCTCTCTCATGCTTTGCCCCCTTTTTGAAACCAGGCTAGAGACCCTTCTCTGTGATATTAAAGTCTTTGTATTTTGGAGGTCACACAGCAATGGGACTGATGCAACTTTACATTTCAGAGCAGTTGTGCCACATCTCTGTGCAGCTTTTTATTTATAAAACTGTATATATAATCATATGCTGTTGCTGTTAAAGCAACATAATTTCTCATTTGAACATTTTGTATAGGTTGTTTCCTTTTACTTGCTAGTGTATAAAGATAATGTTAAGAGAAGGTGAAATGATGAGGTTAGCCTTACCCGATTTAACATCTCTCTTTCTTGGAGTAAGTGTTCAAAGCTGTTTCTTTCTTAGTGGTCAGTGTTTCACGTGAAATCACCAGAGAGCCTGCTGTTCAAGTATTTAAAGCTGTGGTATGATTCAGGGGAAGGTGGGATCGGGAATGGGATAGATGGATGGATGCATGTGGCTCAGCTGCGAGGGGCAGCCCGTTATGAATGGGCAGATGTGTGCGTTATGGGGCAGAGGGTGAGTCAGAACTGAGCCTCTTCTGAAAGAATGCATTTTGCTCCAGTGTGCTGGGAAAATGAAAACAGAAGGGAGGGGACTGCACCCCTTCACTGGGGACTGGTGTTTCCTGGACGGTGAAGCTGATCTCCTCGGTGGTGCTGGCTGTCGTGAGCCTGCTGATTCATTAGTTGGTGGGTGGTGAGAACTGTGTGCAGTCGCTGGGGGAGGAAATGGCTTGGTTGCTGTAGGGAGAAGGAGCATTTTCTGTAACTGCAGGATGTGTGGATGGAGCACGCAGATAGTGTACCTCCAGCAGATCAGTTAAATACCCTGCTGTTGTGAGATAAGGGTTTACTAGATGACTAAAATAGGATGTGAAACCGAGGTTTTTTTGTCTTATGCTAAAATACAGTAGCTTTAAAAAAAAGTAATTGAGACTTGTCCTCTATTTAAATAGCTTTCAAATGTGAATGGATGGTGTTACAGGAGCCACATCCCTGCCTGTTTTTACAACAGAGATAACTCCCAGTTAATTGGAGCTGGAGGAGAGGGTTGCTCATTTACATGCAGATGAAAAGAAATAACAGTTTATTCAAAAGAATACAAAAGGGAAGGTGAGATACACTAAACGTTGAAGGTGTGGCACGGAGGTCTTTGAGAACAAGCCAGCGGGGAGGCCAAGCACAAACACAGCTCAACAACTTAGAACCTAACTAAGCCTATTCATGCAGCACTTTCTCAAGTTTGTGTGTCTTTACGGCTCTGTTTGTCCTCTGTCCAGATAATCTGCCAGGAGATAAGAGTATTTGCTCTTGCTGCTTGTTCAGTCAGCAAGCAGAATATTTGTTCTAGTACCAAAAGCCTGTTTCCAATGTAAAAGTAACATGTCTATGTTTCTCATTTAAGAATTCTAATGCTACTTTGATCTGTAGTAGGAGTTTGAAATGGAAGATGTTATTTGAGATGAATTTAGTTCTGTAATAGCCACCCAAACAAAAATTCAGCTGCTCTAAACTAGTAAAAATTGCATATTTCAGTATGTGAAAGTTTACCTAGGTCTCGTAGTCTAACAAAGCTTTGGCTGTGCCAGTGTGTGGGAAACGAGGGTGCAAAATGAGAGAGAACTTACTCTCATCCTTCAGCATGTGTACCAAGATTGTTAACTTCATTACACAACTGTCCACTGTTAATGGCAGAAAAGCCATACTTCCTTTGCTTTATGGGATAGACTGTAATCTGAAAGAAGGCTGCTGCATAATTGTATGTCCCTATAATGGTGTTTCTTTATGTAGCATTAAATTTGTCCACTGAAAATGAATTTGGTAATTGCCTGACTTCCAACCTCTCCTCCTTCCTTCTGTTCTGTAGTGCTTTTCACCTGTCTCTTGAATTCTACAGCACTGACTGCCAGGCATTATTATGAAAAGTACCCAGAGGCGTGTGGAGGATTTATAAAATGATTTAAATGCAGGTAATCTGGGGTTAGCAATAAAACCTTGAAAGAGTTGTTCTAACAAAGACATGCTTTTATCTACTTCTATAATATTAGGGAGGGGGGAATTTTGGATTTTTTTAGAAATAATGCAGCTTTTTCCCTTAGTCTCCTACCATGACTATCTTGAGGCAATTTTCAGAGCAAACAATTCAGAAATTTTTTGGAAGACCACTTTGCTGGATTTTTAGGTGCCATAATAGATAATGTGTTCATAGACAGAGCAGTAATTTATTAATAATTCTGTTAAGTTCAGAAGTTGAAAGGGAACCAACATGGTTTTATCTGAAAAGAAGGAAATATGTGGTTAAACGTTTTTGGCTATAATCTTAGGTGGTTTCCATTTTCCTGAAAGAGGAGAGGGGGGAAAAGGAGTTTAAATTCCTTTCTCTAAAATAAATTTAGAAGTACCAGTATGCATTTTTGTGTTTTAATGAGAAAAAAGTTCCTGCCTAAGCTCATGGGGTTTCAAGATGGATGATTACTATGTTTGAATGATTATGTGGTAATTTCAAAACTTGGAATATCTTGAGAAGGAAGTCATGCTTTCAGAAGTGAAAAATGTTTGTTTATCAGAGTTGTGAAGATCTCCTGAATGCGGTGGTGAAAGGCTTCCAGCGCTCAGATTCAGGAGCAAGGGCAGACTGCTTTATCTGGAAAGGTCAGGCTGCGTGCCAGAGGTTCCCAAGCTGCTGTGACAGCAGCTCAGCTGTTGGCTGGCGTGCTCAGGGCAGATTGTAGGAATCAGGAGTCACATCAGCTCTGTCAGCTTCTTTCCCCTTTGACTTATGAAGATTTTCATAGAATTTGCAGCACTGCTTAGGCTTCCAGGTGATGCATTTGAAGTACAGAGCCCTCAGCAGCTCTGTCTGAGCTCCCTGCTGTTTGCACTGAGGCAGGAAGTTTGTGTGTTTGCACTGGCAGCTGCAGTGACCAAGGCAGTTGAACGGCCACTGAAACAGGTTAGTGGCAGCATCATACTCCTTATCAAAGAAACAAACAAAAAGTATTCCTGGACAACTTGGGCAGCTGGGTTTTGTCATCTGTGGGAAGGCCTATGTAACTTTTGATGTCCCAGGCTGCTGCTGTGGGCCAGTAGGATAAGGGAGGTTGAATGAGAGGTAAACCCCAAATGAAGATCAGCAAAGTGCTTGTTTGTCCTGCAAAACATAAGCATCAGAATACGGGCTTTTTTGTCTTTACACACCCATTAGCTTATACTGCCTTTTTATTTCCCCTCTTGAATTATTCTTCATTTGCCTTAGAAGAGAATGACAGTTCTAATAGCCTCTTTTAACTGTCTTTCACTTCTTAACTAATTAAATACATCTATTAAATGGATGCTGTGTCCTTCATTTGTTTCTTGTGAGATGAATGGGTGAAGACTGTGCTGGAGGGATGCAATGTATTTTGTATGTTTGAACTGCTTAATCTTGAAATGAGGGCTGTGGGAGGTGATTTCCTGGTAGTCCACATCTTACTCATGCTGGTTCTGACACCTCTGCTTGCAGAGGCTGTTGGCCAGTAGATGTGCCTGGTGTGTTGTCCCCACAGTGTGCTGTCCCCACAAAAGGCTGGGCTGTGATGACTCTCTCAGATGGGCACAGAAAACCACGCTGTGCTCTTAGCAGAGACCCTGCAGTAGAAGTGCTGGTGGGAAGAAGATATGCTCAAACAAATAACATTTATTGCTTCATTATTGAGCTGCTGCATGTTGTACTAATTAAAAGGTCTAACGCTATGTCACTTTGTACCAAAGTGTGATAAGTTGTAAAAATCAGGCTTGGAGATCAAATGTTTGTTTTCTTTGGCAAATAACATTACTTGTTTGTCAGCTCAATTCATGCTATTTGTTCCCTTTTTCCACTCATGGGTTGCCTTTGCATGAGGGGGGCTTCCTTTCCTCTGTGCCTCCTGCTTCTCGAGCCCTTTCTTTTTAGCTTGAGTGACCTTAGCTGGTAAGTGTGGAACTGAGCAAGTAGGCACAGTGGGGGCGCTTTGAAATGCATTATAGTGCTAAACATCAATTACACTTTGATGAGGATTTGCCAGAGGATTAATTTAAAACTGTTAGAGGAGGTGCTGTCTGAAAGTTCCCCTACTTAGCTTGAGCCTAAGCTGCTCCTGAAGGCTGAAAAAACTCAAATGGATTTGGAATGTCTAAACAGTCTTTCAGTCTGAAGTGGGTTGCAGGCATGTGTGTAGGTTTGCCTCTCTGGTGATTCAACATAGACAAACTCCTGTTCCATGAGAGGTTTTGACTTGCCAAGTAGGCTGAAATAACTAGTGAAGGTTGATTTTTTTTTTTTTTTTTTTTTTTTTTTTAATTTTTTTTTCTTTTCTGTACAATTCAGGTAGTTTTGCTGTGACTCTTTTGTCTTATATTAAGTATAACATGTCAAACTCATTTAGTGTTGTATTTGCTTCTTTTTAAGTTCCCATGTGACATCACTTTGTGTACAGTTATCTAGATGTAGGGCCTTAAGATCATGCATTATTCCGTGCTGCAGCACAAGGCACAGTGCACATTGGTGCTGTACTTGGGTTTTCATCAGCTGGTGTTGCTTCTCTGGCAAAGCCTTTCACAAGTGCTAGAATTGACACAGGAATACTTCCTTATTTTTAGCATGATGTGTATGTTTTGTATTTTACTGAACTCTGAGTAGTTTGTAAATTTGAGGAGGATGGAAACCAGTGCTTGATCTTTGTTGAAATCAATCGTTTATTGGGATAAAATACAGAGTTTCTTTGGAATAAGGAGGGTGCTCGTTTAACTATTTAGATGTGCTACAGGATCTTCCCTGACTGGCACCATGCCACTTTCTTTGTGGCACAAAGGTGAGCTCACAAGAAAAACTCTTAGTTTAACTGCAAGCAGTAAGAATTCTAACTAAATCCTGGTGCACGCCAGTTTATAAAATGAGAACACAGCTTAAATTTATTCCATCCAGTACAGTAGGCAAAAGTTAAAGCACTCACTTGATTAAAATGAGTTCTTGGAAAGGAAGCGGTAGAAGCTGTTAAATAGAGTCTCATGTTACCAGCTGGTTTGGATGTTCTTCTAAGAATACATATAGAAGCTTCCTGGATCAGTATTTTCATTGTGCAGGCACATGTGTAAGAGCTTGCAAATTCATAGCATGTGTTTTGCTTTTATTCCAGGTGTACTTGAAGGCACCTATGATTCTCAATGGTGTCTGTGTAATCTGGAAAGGCTGGATAGATCTACAGAGACTGGATGGTATGGGCTGCCTGGAATTTGATGAGGAGAGAGCGCAGGTAAGACAGTGTGCCCTTGGCTACTTACATATTTGTTTGTTCTTCTGGAGGGAAATGGAGTTTTTGCCTTCACTTCGAGTACAAGCTCCAAAGTAAACTTGCAGTATGGATGTTCAGAAACATGTGGCTGTAGCAAAACACTAGCTACATTAGGTCAAATGTTAGGGGCAGGAATAATTTGTAATTTACAACTTTGAGTGATTTTTGCATTGTTAATAAAATATTTTAAAACTTTGATTCCTCCAAAGTACCAAGAACACTCTTCTATTGGGCCTTGCCTCTCCCTAAGTTAGGAAACTAATTTGCACATTAATAAGGTGATGTTAATGTGACTATGTTTGGGATTAAATAGAAACACTTTGTGTCAAAGTGTCTTTGAAGCAGTCACAGCCCTTAACACTTCCTTCATGATGCCTAGAAAGAGAGAATAGTCCTGCCACCCTTTGTGAATCCATGAGAAAAGCCACAGACCAAAGCTTTTACTCAAAATCCACTTTTTGCTGTGCATTCACTTCTTGCAAAGCTGTGTCAGTGACTTGAGCAAGCTCAGATCCAGCTGCAGCAGTCATTGCTGTGGACTCCATGGATTAGGCAGCCTTCAGGCTGTAATGCCTTACACAGCCAGGACAAGTGTGTAGCCCTGAGGAAAGTAATATAAATCCCAAGGTTCTTCATCTGTAGTTACTAAGTTTGATACATAATGCTAAGTCACAGGACTTCTGAACTGTCTTCTGAGAGCAGGCTGATGGGAACGTGCACTCAGGAGGAGACTGTCGCTCTTTCCAAAACTGGAGTGTGCCTGGAAGTGGGCACCCTCCAAAAAGGAGGGGGTCAGGTGACCTGTGGGTTTAATTTTTCTCTTCTTAATTTCCCAATAAATGTTTTTGCAAGTGCTTGGATTACTTTAGGTTTCCCAATGTGTATATGCTGTCTTAACAGCACTTAATTCCCTTTTGTTGTCCTCAGAAAGTGTCTGTGCACTGAGGTTGTGATTTCCTCTTGGTGTGTGTGAAGGGTTGTCTGTGTGCTCTCAGGTGTCAGTGCTTTCCTGAGTTGTGAGTACAGGGGGCTGAGCTGGAGGTACTGCACTGTATGCATCTACAGAGATGTTTGCACTCAGTTATGGGTGTCTAACTAGTTTTTAGTTTGTGATTCTTGGCGACTATGAGGTTGTCAATGGGCATTCTGTTTGCTACAGTAGTAGTACCTAAGGGTGCCCAGTGTCATAAAGAGCTATACAGACACAGGAGTAGCTGCACCCTTATACGTGTTAGTATTGTAAACGTTTGGGCAATCTTTTACATTCTTCAGTTTCCTTTTTCCTGTATCTGTCACTCTGCTTCCTTGTTTAAAACCGTTGTAATATTGCTAGTGGCAGTTGACTGAACTGCTGATTTTGATCCCAGAATAACACTGATGTCAGAGGGGGTTTAAGTGCCTCATACAGCATTGCCTGTGTACCCACTGTCCTTTGTGTGAGGTCCAGCTGTTCTTTACACTCCCCTGGTTTTTTGGAAGCTTGTCTTAAGCAAATGTAGAAATGTAGTGCTCTTGCATCTTCCTGTCTCTTACCACTTCATACTAATGCTAGGATCAAATAAAATTTTTCTTTGCTGTCATACTTTGGAAAACATACTACCCTTCACCAGGTCAAGAAATACTTTAGGAAGAGAATCCACATGTGTTAACATTGAAGTATTCTAATTGTATCTATTAAATTACTGTTTTTTCCACCCAATCCACAGCTTGTCTTGCTACTAAGTGGTCTTTTTGTTACTGAAAGCCCTGGTTCCACTGCTTGCTCAGACCAACACACACAAAGCTGTACATACATGTACATACCTACTTGAATATCTTCCCTCTTTGGGGCTGAAATTTCCCTGGATTTGATATTTGCGTGTCTTTAAGAGACTGTTTCTGTCTTCAGTACTTTTGCACCTCTTCTGTAGTAGAACATCTTGCTATCTCACCAAGTCTTTTCCTACTGGGCTGCTGTGAGGATTTGTGTATAAGTGTGGGTGTGTGTCAACTTCTCTTTTTAAAATTTCTTTTCAAATTTTATTTTCTGAACTGGGAGGATTGGTTTTGTTCTGTTGTCATGTTGATTGCTCATTCTGTTGCTCATGTTTTGCTTATTCTTATTTTTCTTTGTAAATTCATACCAGGAACATTTTTATAGAATAAAATGAAGATGTATAAATTATTTGGTGTCATACAGCTGAATTTGCTAGGCTATTATTACTGGAATTGAGTGACATTTAAAAAAAATCTTTGTTAAACTCCTGTTGTATAAAGTTGAGTTGTTTTGGTTGATTTGTTAAAATGTATCACCAAGAGTAGAGCAAAATGTTACGTTTTNGAGCAAAATGTTACATTTTACTAAAAAAAGTTCTGATGCTTTTATCCCCTTTCTCAGACATGAGCAAACCAGTGTTTCAGCTGTCAACACGTCTTCATTCTGGATGCCAACATACTGATTTTTTTTTCCCATGAATTTCTAATTTAGTTTCTTTTGGTTATGACCATTTCTTTAAAATATTCCATCCAAAGCTGTATGTCAGCCTTTTATTTCATGACCATTCTAAATTACGGTGAAGTGCAAAAACCTTTGATAAAAGAAAGAATCTTCTTCTATTTAAGTCTGATATTAAAAAGAAGGTAACAGAGACATACATATCTTTTGTAAACTAGAACTAAGGCAGCTTTTCTGGAGTCATCTGGGAGATGAGCTTATCTGTTTTCTCTCTAACCTTCTGCATTATTGAGAACAAACTTACTTTCCACTCTCTGACCCTGGTTTCTATGCCTTGTATGAACATTAAAATGGCTGTAAAGGGCAAAATTCAAATCTTGAAAAAAAATCTATGATGTTAAAGTATTATCTTGTTGGCAGCTTTAAACATTGCACGCTCATCCCCAGAAAGCTCTGGCGAAAGGCAGAGGCTGGCATTGGCAGCTGTTTGTATTTCCCTGCCTTGGGCCACCAGGGAGCCCCTTCACATCATTTCACAGAGCAGCTCCAGGGCCCACGATTGTGCCCACGGCAAAAAAGGCAATTTAACGTTTTCTCAGGCTGGGGATGCTTTATCTTAAATTGAAAAATTTATGCACTTAGTCCCCAGGTATATTAAAACTTAGTTGTGCTCTCTGCATGTTTATGTCCTCTAACAGTCAAGGTCAGCTTTTTAAAAAGTTATCAACTTTAAAATAATATTGGCATGTATGTGAGAATTTTAAGCTGAGTTAGTAGTGATTTTACTTGAAGAGCTAGAAGGAGGGAGAACCANGGGAACAGTAAATGTGTTAAAAGATCTGTTTAAGAAAAATAACTTCCAATCCAGTTAATAATGGTTCCACATATTGCTAACACTTTATTTAAAACGTTTTCTAATAGAAAATAGAGTTTGAAGGATTTTTTTTCTGAGTGTTAGTTTATTAAATCTGTTCCTGTGCATAAGCCATTATTAAAAATAAGCAAAAGAGTTGTTGAAAACCTGCAGGTTTCTCTTCCATTGTGTGGGAATTAGTGCAAATTGGTGGAGGAATAATTTCTACTTTGCACTTTCCTATGCATCTAAATTTAAATAATATAAATGATACACAAGTATTAAGAATGTTCATACTGATGCACCTGCAGCAGCTTTTGATAAAATGAAGGATTTATTTGGTTTGTAACTTTGTTAATACTTAATTTTAAATACAAGATAATTAAATTACCACTGTTAGTGTAGTGATGCTAGTGGTCTCTGTCTACGTGTTCCTGTGAATACTGCCTTCAAAATGACTTTTATAAAGAGAATAAAATGTATTGCCTCTTACATAGAACTTCTGAGAATTCCTAGCCTTAAAAAAAAAAACCCAGCACCATTTAAACTACTTTGGAACAGCAGCTCTCCTTTGAAAATGGATTTTAGTAGTAGCTACATTCCAGCTTTGGTTGTCTCTCCTGCTGCAGTGAAGGTGAGTAATATTTCATTAACCTGTATTGACATTTGCTGCAAGTCATGCCTGTGTTCTAGCAGGTTCAGCAGGACATACTTGATTTTTCTGCCAAGGGATAGTTAATGCTCAAAAAAAATGTGATTTGGTGGAAATGAGGGTCACCTTTTGTGTCACTCTGTGTCATCTGCTTTGGTAGCAGGAGGATGCATTGGCACAACAAGCCTTTGAGGAGGCTCGACGAAGAACTCGTGAGTTCGAGGATAGAGACAGGTCTCATCGGGAGGAAATGGAGGTGAGGGTTTCACAGCTGCTGTCAGTAACTGGTTAGTACTTTCCCAAAACTTTAGATTGTTTCTATTTATTTGTCTGTTTGTACAATGTTGTGTATTTTGTTTGTTCAGTGCTGTTATATAAATATTGCAAGATGCATTTTTTTTTTAATCTTGTAAAATGGATTTCAAGTTTTTAAAGTTTTGATAAGAATTGTCTGATCACGTACTTTTTTCCTTTCTGTGGATGGTCTTTTCTGTGGGTACTTAAGCTGTAAAGACCCTTTATTTACAGAGTTCCCATTTCTCTCTGAAATGATACTTTAATAGCTGAGAGAGGAATCTTCTGCCTCCTGCATTTCTCATGAACACAGAAAAGGCTTTGGGAGCTGCGGGGGCACAATTCTGGAGCTTGTTATCCCATGTTGTGGGAAAAATTACCAGCCAATTTAATCAGATGCTACAGTCTGCTTTCTTGTACAGGCTAGTTTTATTGTCTCCTCACCTTTTTCTTACTGGTGGGAAGTCTCACTCCTTTTTTTTCACTGGTTTAGTTTCCATGTCTTCTTCTTTGCTTCTTCAGGGCCCCACAGTCTTGAATCTTGTTCTTTCTTGATGAAAGCAGAAATTACTGGGATTGAAAAAAGAAGAGCCAGGAAAGGGAATGGAAACCAGCTGCTCTGAGATGTCAGAAAGGCAAGAGCTGTAAGAGGACAAGTACATGAGGGGAGTTGGCAAGTTTAGGCAGGCTAAGGTCAGGAGAGAATAGGGAGAACACTGAAAGGCTTTGAATTTCTTTCCCTTACTGATGCTGTTTCTTACTTCCTGCTTCATCAGTACAGCCTGACTTAACTGTAATCAAATATGATCAATCTGCTGGTTCTACGGTTTTTAGAAAATTTGATTATTGTTATTGCTAAGCTGCTTTTCTTTTGGCATTCTTTCTGGTAATTAGGATGATCAGACAGGCTTTCTTCCCTTCCAACTACAACTGGAAGGCACTGAGCATGAGAATGAGAGGGAGCAGATAGGCACAGGGGATAATATCTCTCACTTTGAAGTGGCTGAAGTAAGTCACCTTGCAAACACTGCTGCAGCCAGGTCAGATGTCAGTTGTAACAAAGGTAAAATCCTTGCCTTGTAGGCCTTGCTACAACTGGATTCTTGGAGCAGCAGCTGGATTGCCTGAATAATTCTGTCACAGCATAGCTAGAACCTGCTTGTAAGTTCAGAAGGAAGGTAGAATTAGCTTTAAGCAGTTCATGAAGACCTGTGCCAGCCTGCTTTAGTTTTTAACAACACAATAAGAACTTTAGGTCCAGCCTTATGTCTTTGACCTCAATGTACTTAAAACTTTTCTTGATATATTCTGCTTACACTGTGGCCTTCATCTCCACTCCTCTTATTACAGAGAAGCCGTGTGCATGCTGAAGGTTAAAAAAGAATGAGGCTTCCTGGAATAACTTCTGGAGTTCTGAGAGACTCTAATTTTTTTTCTCCAAGTGTAGAAAACACTTGCAGCTAGGCTCTGTAAAAACACTCTTTCAATTAACAGTGAGATTGAGGTAATTCTAGGGCTTCATGACAGACATCAAAACTCATGACACTGAGACACAAAAAGCAGCATCCTTGGCTGTCTGCAGGAGCTGGATTCAATAATTTCTGAAAACATTCTTGCTTTTAATAAGGCAGAAGACAGTTCCTATTAAGTGATGTCCTTATTAGCTGTTAGTACCCATTTTCTCTTGAAACAACAATAGTTGTTGTCCCAGCTCTAAAGCACTCATGTAGATCACCTACAGAAAGGAAGAAAAGAAAAAAAATACTGATTTGAAATATGTTTAAGCAGAATGAAAAGTATTGTCAAAGGCTGTTTCAAATTTGTGATGTCAAATACAAATCTTTAATAATTGCAGTACATTGTTTTGCATGCTTTCCTATTTATTTTACTGTGCATGTTTAATATGTCTAACCAAGAGATTTTTTCCTTCAGTGCTTGTAGGTCTATAATTGGTTTTTACATTTCAGTTTTCATTCCTGTGTTTGGGGTAAGATGTCCTAAACATTTATCTGGAATGTTTACAGACAAGCTTTTTGTACTCTTGATCTTAGGACTGCATAAAAATTAGAATATTTTGAGATGAGATGGGAGAGAGCAGAAGTAGACTTACAGTGCATTCCTAAAGAGGAATCAGGTTTCTAAATCATTCATTGTTACCCTTCTTTTCAATCTAATGCAGCATTTGGGCAGAATCAAATGAACTTGAATCAGTAAGCACTTAGTGTTCATGATCCTTGTACTGAATTCTCAATAGAAAGTGATGCATAAAAGTGCATTCCCGTGTTTGTTGTATTTGTGGGCTGTATTGAATTTTCCAATGCTGACATGCTCAGTCAGCTTGGAAATACAGTTTGTCAGTGGCACCCTTCTGATGATTGCATTGCTGACAGCTGCAGAAACCTTAATCCAGACTGCCTTGTGTTCTGTTTCTGTAATTTCAGTGGGGCCAACAGTATCTTTGGTTTCACTGCAGAGATGGTACTTGAAGGCTTTTATATGGAAAAGGCCAGTTCTAAGTGTGCTGAGTGAATTTTTATGTATGTTTTGCTACACATGAATGAAGACACTTTCCTCATGATTGTTTTAATATGATTTCTATACAGCTTTCATCCTTACTAAAGTTTTAAACTTTTCTTTTCTGCCATGCTTGACATGGACAGTAAAACTCAGAATTGGCAGATATGGAACAAGATCTCATCAGTGTTAATGATGGTTTTAAGAATTGCAGCGCTGTAGAAAATCAAGATATTTCTGACAGTAGAATTACAGGCGAAGTGCCTTTAATAGAGACCAGATTCTGCTTCAGTGGGGGAGGGAAGGGGAATCCTGCAATATTCCATCCACTCCTACCCAAAACAGAGGCGCCAGCTCTTTGGAAATATTTATCCATCCAAAGCCTGGCAGCATATGAAAATGATCAGATTCAATTCTTTATTTATACAGCTTTCTGGGTAAAAAAGATTCCCTATTCTAAGTCTTTCTGTAGACTTAAAGTAAAGTCTATAGACTTAAAACTCCCCATCCTAAAACATAGGAGTGATCAGTGATAACTGATTGAAAACTATGTTAAAGTGTCTTGTGTGTGTCAGTTGGATTTTAGAATAGGGACACTTTGCAAGGGGAAAAAATTGCAAGCAACAATTTAGAAATTATCACTTTGCTAATTTTCATCTTTAAGTATCCTAAAAAACTCCCAACCAATTAAAAAAATTCTCCCCCCTAAAAAAAACCAAACCCTTCAGGGCGTTGTGAGATTTGTTTGCTGTCTTTTCATCATGTGGAATCCCTTCCATTCTAGTTTAGCACACCAGGTCTTTATTTTAATGAACATATTCTTTGCATCTGAGGGCATCTAAGGTGGGTTGTGCTTGAATTTTCAAAGGTGATCATGTTTTTGTGCAATTACTCTGATGTAAATAGGGTGGGAGTGGATTTAGGAATTTTCATTGAAGTTTTTAAGCACCTCTGAGTTGAACTGCATTCTGTTATGTTTTTAACATAGCTTGTTTTGAATACAAGATGCTTTTGAGTCAACTTGCATAGCTCTCTTGCATCAGATACTGCAAATCCAGCCCCACTGTCCAGGATTCTTTTGTTTCAAAGATGCTTTTGAAGTCAGTGAGTGTTCTCAGTGCTTTCAAAATTAATAAGGTATCCCAACGGCTTTTACCTTTACAAAAATGTTGGAATGCTGAGACAATGAATATTTAATAATACACATTAAGAAAGAACTTATCCCCATTTAAAGATTATTGTTTAAAAAAAAATGAGGTGTATGAACTTGAAG
>VZTT01035133.1:3319-16115 GCA_013400855.1 Buphagus erythrorhynchus | reverse complement strand
AAGTATTTGTACGTTCCCCTTTGGCAAACTAGAAGAGCGAGGAGACTGAAGGGATGTTGGTGAGGCAGATGTTTAATTTTCACTGTATTTATCTCCTTGTGTCATGGTTGAGAGAGTCAGTACGAGTGTCTCTGGTGTGGTTTCACTATGAATGACCAGAGTTCAGTGTCAGGATAAGTAATTTCTGCAGAAATTACTGTGAAGTTGCCATCTAGACGTGAATTTCCAGGAAGAACTTTTGCTTGTTTTTCAGTCTTCTGGCATAGTGGCATGATGCAAAAATGTGTTATACTGTCCAGAGTGGTTTGGAGAGATTTAACAGCCCCTAGTTGGTGAAATTAGAATCTATTGGAAGCAATGGCCCGTGTTCAGTGTGGAAAAGCTGCAAGCAGGTGCCTCCTGCCAGCTCTTTGCTGGAGCAGGTGGCACAAAACAGTGGATTTTCAAGGGGTGGGTAAAAAGAAGAGGCCTTCTGGTGTGTTGCTGTGTGCAGGTGGGGTATTTAGTGAAGGTTTGTTTTGCACAAACTGTAATTTCAGACTTGCAGTGATCTGTGAGAGTGTGCAGTCTGTCCCACTGTGTTCCTCCAGAGCTTGGCTAAGGATGTCCCCATGGGCTTTGCTTGAGGATGGCTTGGATCTGTTCTCAGTCTTCCAATGTAATTTCTTCAACCAGTATTTTTGAAATGTCATGTTTTTCTACTTTGTGTTCATTTCCTATGTTACTGCCATGCTCTTTATTTTAGCAACACTGTGAGTAAAGAGACAGAGTGGTTTGCTCTCCCTAAAACAGTCTAGTCTAGCAATCTGTCTGTTTGTGGTCTTGTGCTAAATATAAATTACATTAATGGCTAAGCAGAGCCATTTTGGGAAACTGCATGAAATTCCCATTTTAAAAACCTTCATTTTGCTGAAAAAAAATCCTGTTTTGGAACTTTTATTTCTTCCAGAAACAATCCCTCTCAATACAAAGCACCAAAAACCCCCACCAACCCCACCCTTTAAAAAGTGCTGGAGTGAAAATTTACCTGAATTTTAAATACTATGTAAATCTGCCCTAGGTTTTTACATATTTTTGTTGTTTGTAGGGAATTACCAGTTGAAATGGGCAAGATAGGTTTCATTTAATTGTGCTGAAACTGAGAAGTCTTAAAAAGCAAACAGAATATTGTTACACTAGTGTAAACAGTTTACAGTTGAAAGAAAATGAAGTAGTGGGACTGACTTTCATGTTCTTCCCAAGGTTCTAGACAGTGAAATTATTCTCCTTAATTTTTTTTATGTAACTCCTAGTATAAATAAATGCTCTAATTATATTTTTCTCAAGTATAACTGGCTTCAGAAAACATATAGTATTACAATAAGTATGTGGGGACTTTTTTGTTTTTAATTTTGGCTCGGGGTTTTAAAATTTTTTTTTCTCATCAGACTCTCAGATTTTAAAGGGTTTTTTTCCTTATTAATCTGGAATTAATTTAATTAGTGTTTATTGTACATACTCTCCAAACTGATAATGACAAANAACTGTTAATTTTTCATACGCAGTGGGTAGTGTAGACTTGGTGTATGCTTGTATAGAACCATAAATAATTTGTTTAGATGCAGGATGGGTACAATGTGACTTAGAGTTTTTAGAGTGGGAGTGTTGCCTCAAAAGGTTCTCTGCAGTGCCAGTCCAGTACAAGCAGACTAGTTAAGTTATGACTGGTTTGCTTCACAAGAACTTAAATAGCTGGTGGTTGTGCCAAAGTGCTACGGAATGCATAGATCAGAAAAACAATTTGTGCTGTACAGAATCAATGCTGACTGTAGGACGGAGGAGATCAATCTTGCAAATCAGGGAATACTGTAATATAAGCGTCTTCTTTCAGTCAATGAAGGTTAGAAAGGGGCTGAGCAACAGAGGAATACTGTCTGGAGGCAATCAATATTAATTATAAATTTATAACCTTTAGACCAGCTTTCAAACAATACTTTCTAAAAGGGAGCACTTCAAGCTTTTTTTTCTCTTGGAAAAGAAGTTTTAATATGAAAGTAAAAAATTCAGTCTCTACTCAAAGCTCTTCAGAGCTACCTATTCCTGCTGTGCTTTTTCCTTCCTTGGCTTGCAGTGACCATGGTCTAGTGACCAGTTTGGGGCAGCAGAATTGTTACCTTCATAATGGCTTTTAAACAAGGATGCAACCATTGCAAAGATTTCAGGTGAGGGAGGTGCATGGGGGGGGTCAGGAAGCAGATGTGCTGCTTGGCCTGGTCATGCTCTGGAGCTCTGTTGCAGCCCGTGGGAGAGCAGGCTCTGCAGGTAACACAGTTCATGTGTTTTCAGTCTGTTTCTAGGGAGTAGATAGGAGTTTGAAATGAAGTCTTGATGGAAGTAAGTGCTAAATAACTCTTATCAATGGCCTTTGTCAGGAAAATCTTTTATTTTGACTTTCACTGAGCTTTAAAGACAATCAGAATGGAAGTAGGAATAATAAAGAGCATTGAGTATAGAATTCATGGCATTAATAGTTCTACAGTTACTTCTGTCTAACATCCAGATCTCTTGCCAAGTTTGAGAGACTGTTTTCCATTATTTGCATAATTTAAGTGGTGCTTGACATTATAATTAAGGAAGATCAAGGTTACTGCTTCCCAGGTTCAGTGAATAGGAGAGCTGATAGCAAAATGGATGTTACAGGCAGCAAACAAAGCAACTGCAGAGACTGGATCCAGGCCATGGAGTCTAATGCTGATAGCTATGCCTGCTAGGAATGTGGTAAAGATCATATCCCCTCTGTCTGCCAGTGGCTCATGGCTGCAGTATGTAGTGGTGCTGCTGTGGCTAAAGTTCTGAGAAGTGAAGATTGAGAGTCTCTGTGCAAGGCCCCCAGAGACCAGAAAGCACATGGGCTGCTTCATCAAGCTGTGACCAAAGAAGTTCTATTATATATAAGTTGACATTCTCACTATGCTGTAGGGCCCCAGTTTTGCTGACTCCAGTTCTGAGAAGGCTGAGTTTGTCCTGCCCTTCTATTGAGTCAGGGTTACTGGAGGCAGGGCCAGCATTTTGAATCATGTTCAGATCTCTATGGGAGAGGCTGTTATTAACCAGCAACTCAAAGAGTTTTCAGTTCATTGCTTTTCTTGCTGTGGGTCTGCCTCAGATACCAGGACTAATGTGAAGATGTGCTTGATTGTAACTGGTCATTTTTCTGAGTATTGCTCTCTTTATTTCAGTTTTCTTTTTTATTTGGGTGGTTTTTATCCTGTGGTTGTATACTTTTTAGAAAAGTATCTGCAAAGTATTCTCAGGTTTGGTTGGTTGGGGTTTTTTTTTTATCCCTTTCCTGGAGGTTGGCAGTCCTAAGAGAATCCAAATGTTCACTGTTTAGTTTTTCATAGCATAGCCTGATTTTTCACTTATTTAGTAAATTATAGATGGCAGATGCCAAGGCACATAATGCATCTGCTCTGTCTGTTTCAACAGGACAGAGCTGCCAGAATCCAATTAAAGAATTGCAGTGGAGTTGTCCGTGGAGGGGCTTTATTTTGGCTATTCTTTTTGTGACAGCCCTTCTTCAAATTAGCTCCTTCTTCCTTCCCTCCTCTTCACCAATGTCCCAAGTTGTATATGCAGTGGATATGGTTGTATATGTCATTTCACTGTGTGGTATTCAGACGTTCCAATTTTCCCTGCTGCTTTTTAAGTGATTCATAGAAAGGGAGGGCCATCTTCATGGCAGCCCTGTCCATCCTTACTAAATTTGCTTCCGACTTTCTCAGTTCTGCTTTCTCAGAGCTATCATGTAAACCACACAGTGGGACTGCATTGTCTTTTCCTGATGAGCTCATGTGGTAAGAGAAGTTGGTTTCCTTAGGTATGTTTGAGGCCTCAGAACATGCATAGGAAGGGGGTACTTAGAGATGCTTTCTTAAAGCCAGTTTAAGGAGTTTTGTTGGCACTGTTGGAAGCACAATAGGCTGCAGCATAGGGCAGGATTGAGTGGTGGGGGAGGAGGATATGTTCTGACTGTCCTGGCTGCTTATGTGCCACTTTCCTTATTGACCATTTGTTTTTCCTTTGTGCAGATATAAAGCCTCCAATGTGGTCCTTGTTCAGAAAAGTCAATGATAAAAGTTACTGATCTAATGATTCCAAACTATCTATTTTATTGAAAAGAAAAATAATATGATACAGATATTACAGCACACTACTTTTGATAGACTTTCAGTCCATTCCCCTTAGCCTTTTATTTAGGCTTGGGAAAAGCTCAGACATCAGAGGTTAAAGAGAGCATAGGTACAAGAGGTACTATAGGGCACACTTTTTGTGTTTGTTTCCTCTCAGGTTAAAATGCTTTTGTTAGTAACTCTCCTCTTTCTTGTCAGTGTGTCATTACCCCCACGGTATCAGCATTGTGAGTTCTCATGAGTAAGCCTAGAGTAGCATGTGAGAGGAGGCTTTGAAATGGTTGTTTGCCAAATACGTTCTTGCAATTCTTTCAGTTGGTCATCACACTCTCTCCAGGGTTAGAGGTTTTCAATGGCTTGTGGCCAGTTACAATTCCTTCTGTGCTGCAGAAGATTTGCATGGCTTCATGTGCTGAAAGCTGAGTGCGAAATATTTTTCCATGTTGAAACTCCTGATGTGTCCATCGTGTTAACTCTTCTGTTCCTGGATATTCGGAAGAAAACTGGCAATGTTGGTTAAAATACATTAATTTTTAAGGTAATTACAACTCTGGTGGGATCTATGTACTAATTACAAGTTTCTCACAAGCAAATATTTGTTATCCTGTCACTAAATAACAAATGAAGAGCATGCGAAGTAGTGCTCCTTCACACTTAAAATCAACATTTGACTGAAAAAATGAAATAGACAGAGAAAAGATGAATAACTGCTGTTTTCTCATGGCTCATTAAGCATGACTCATAGCAGTGTATTCCATTTCCCAATGGCAAAGATAGATGCATCTTTCTTAATTGAAGCAAGTCTCTTTAATCCTAGAGAAGCTGAGCCCATTATTCACTGAGAGTAATGCTGGTGCTTTTGCGTGGCAGCAAAAGGTATGCATTTCAAAAATTACAGCAAAACCTGCCATTTAGAGGATTGATTAACTATGCTGGGGGGTATAGGACCCCCAGTGGTGAGAAGTCTGGAAATTGCTGGTTTACATCTATAAAAGGGAAGTTTTAGCTTCCTGTAATAGATTGAGGAGAACTAGCAGATACAACCCTACTGATAGTCACACTCTTCCTATGAGGCTCTTGTGGCATTTCTTACAGAAGTTGTGCTTCTTGCTCCACAATGTGCTTTTTGTCTTCATACAAAGTGATTTTTCTAGTCTTTAGCAAGCATCTTTTATTTTTTATATTTTTCTTTCAGCATGAGAAGCACAGTTGTAGTTGTTGTGCACTGTGCACGCTGTGCCCTGACAGAATGGTTGTGACTGTTAGACAAGCCTGCTTCACACATTTGTCTTTTTGCACAGGAGTAGCACAAGGAGAGGAGGGTGCCTTAGTCAGAGCTGTCATTCCAACATGTTGCAGTTGCTTGTGTAAATCCCCACTTACTGAATTGCAAAATTACACCTTTATCCACATACACTGTTGTAAGATATTGTAATGACTGCTTTTGGTACGTTTGAGGGTCATTTGTCATGCCTTTTGCATATCACTTGAAAGGGCAAATCTGGTAGTTGTTCACTAGTGGCTTCTGCAAACTCTACAAGTAGCAATGAGGTCACGAATCATGCAAATTCTTTCATATGCTTTGAAAGAAAAGGCCACTTTAAGCAAAGCATAAATGCAACCATATGCTCATATCTTGGAGCCTTCACTGAAATTTGACAATAAAATTGCTATGCATATGATTTGTTTTCTGAAGAAGAAACTCTGTTTTTAGAGCAGTAATATAGCAGCAATTAACTTGGTGGTCTTTTCTAGTTAAGTGTAAAAATGTTTATCAAGTGCAAAATTGGTAGAAGTAGAATTTTGGTAATTCTTAAAGACAGTGCATGTCTTTGTTTCCTTTTAGAAGAAAGAGACAGCAGTAAAACCAGAAGAAATCTTGTTACAGTCTATTCAATACAAGGATATGCAAAGTAGAGCTGTTGCTGTTTTGTTAATCTTGGTACAACTCTTAAATTAGTCTGGGAGTATCTATTCAGACTTGATGAACAGCCATTTCATCAAATGAAGAAAAAATTTCAAATTTCAATCAAATTTTCAATTGAAAAATTTCAATTTTCAAATTTCAAATAAAGAAAATCTTTACAGCACAGTTTACTTTTCTGTTGAAGAAAAAAGGAAGTGTGGGCTTTCCCTCAGTGATTTTGATAGTCAAAGCTGAATGATTTGGCTTTTGGAAATAATGTAAAAAGCTTAATTAAATGCCATCATCTAATACTTTGTATCTCTACAAAGAGGACAGTGTGCAGAAGTTGTTTCAAGGGCTAAAGGAATACGCCCTTAAACACTTAAAATCATCAGTGCAGTATGGTGATTAGAGCAGTTTGCTTTAATGAGATTCCTCAGAAAGATTACTGAGAAATCTGTGGCTTTGTGCACTAGCAGTGATGTTGGTTGTCACCTTCAGATTTCTTCTGCAAGCAAGAGAAGCAGATTGTTCTTCAGAGTACAACTAATGCAGATAGAACAAAAAGATTGGCTCACTCCTAATTATCTAAAGTGCAGCCAACACTGTATACATAAACGTAGCAGGTAGCAATTTTGATATTTAAGTTAGTGGAGGTGTTTCCAAAGCAATAGTGGCAATGTGACCACGAGAGAGAGTGCAGGAGGGAATTGTCTGCTCTGGAAACATGCTGATTACTAGAGGGATTTATTAAATAAGCTCCATGTGCATCAGAAAGGAACTATTGTACATGAAAGGAAAATGTAATTTTAAAATGGCTTTTTTAGGAGAAGGAAGCAGCAGTTCTCTGTTTGGGTACAGCTAACCTAGTGCACTGGGAGCATACAATTAGGCAGACAAGAAGAAGGGTAGATAAGGGAGGAAGAAGTGAACAGAGAAAGAAAAGTCTAAGTTGGAAACAGTGGTGTCAGCAGTGCATGCCAGAGGGTTTGGGAGGGAGCAGGCTCTGCTCGCTCACTCTTTGGAATGGGAGTGCAGCAGCAGCACGCTGTGAGCTGGGACAGCTGCTGTGCTGGTGGGGAGGCTTCCTCTCTGTCAGTAAATGTGACTCAGAAGAGCCCAGGGAACACCAAAGGGCACCACTTGTGCCCCTGTTAGTCACAGTTCTGTTGAAGCACTCGTGTTGTTCAGTGTGATGGTGCAAACACGGTAATTGCTTGAAGGGTGTTTCAGTGGCACAATGCCTGTGTAAAGGCTGTTCCCCAGTCTTTCAAGAACATAGGAGAAGTCTTTCAGAACAGGGAAGTAGTTACTGGTTTGCATTTTTTAAAGCCCTGAACATGGCAGGTTGCTGCAGCTGATGGAGCCACTGGGAGTAAAGCCTGTGTAGTAATACCCTCCACCAGCTGAGAATGTGGCCTGAGACTGTTTGGGTCGTGTGGTAACTGCAGGCCATGGTGCCAGCTATTCACTCTGTAAACCTTAAATAAAAGTGCTGGTACTAAAATGTCTTAAAAAACAGCTGGCATATATTAGAGATGTTTTCAGAGTTGAAGTATGGCTTTAAAATTTTGAGGAAATCAATGTTTTTAAGTATTTACATGAGCATTTGTGTGTGCTGTACCTGTATACAGGTAGAGAAAGTAGATAGCCTTGTCTTTTAGTGTGACTGACCATACTTCCCTCTTTTACAATGTCATTAACTCAAACTGTTTAACAGAAACACTTATTTGAAGGAGAACTTATATTACTTTTGTTTCAATGCAGGGGTGCAATCATCTGTCACAGAGTAAAATGTGTGATATATTACTATGTGACATATGTACGGAGTAATGTATGTCATAGAGTAATATGTCACATATAAACTGAGTTTAACTTTGCAGGTGCACTGAAGAATAAAGGAGTAAAACCCCAGCTTTTATGACGTTAAAATGTGTGTCCATCTATAGATTATTTTGTGCTTATGTGTTACTATAAGTCTCTTGATTCTAGAAGAAGCTAAAATAAATGTTTCCCTCATAAAATTATCTGGAAATGATGTGATGTAGTCTATCTCATACTGTAGCTTTTCTTCCTAAAACTGATAGAAAAGGTTAACAGAAGGGAATTTCACAGGAAAGACAATTATTTTTGGAAGAAGAGACACAAAACTGTTCCCTAACTATTGTGGGAGTCTCTTGCTGATTGCTAAAGCGATGTTTGAAGCCTGGCAGTGTGAGAGTGCACATGTGTGGGCACAAGCACACAGTCCCTGCTGGCAGCTCCAGGCTGGGTAGGGAGGCACAGCAGGCTCTGAGCCCTGCAGGGACAGGGGGACAGGGCAGTGCTGGGCTGCCAGACCCACAGCCCTGCTCTGAGAAGCCTGCCTGCTTTGGGGGATAAACTGAATTGGGGGGCAAAGAATGATTTTGATGTTTAAAATTACTGCTTTGATTACTGCTTGAATTGTAAAGTTTCTGCCTTAAGTTGGTGATGGTCTTAGTTGTGTTAATATACTGAATAAGAGAACTGATCATTTCGTGGTTGCTTATCCTCAGTGTGTGTTTGTTGATGCAGGCAAGAAGACAGCAAGACCCTAGTCCTGGCTCTAACCTGGGCAGCGGCGATGATCTCAAACTACGTTAGCCAGCGGCAGCAGGCGTCCCACGGCTCTGCACACATGCATTGCTTCTACTTGGCAAAGGATTGAATAAAAGACCAGAAACTGTGATAACTGGGTATATTATGGTCTGTTTCCTGACCTGGGGCAGTCGAAGTCACCACGAACTGCCATGGTTTGCACTNTTTTTTTTTTTTTTTTTTTTTTTTTTTTTGTAAACTGCTGGAAGCCAATGCATTCCAAGCTTAATTTTTTAATATGGGCTTTTGGAATTTTGATTGTCCTTATTGTGTTCCTGCTTTATTTTAGATAATGCATTCTTATCTTTCTTTCAGTTTTCTTTTTTCTAAATTTGCAAGACCTTCTTAAAACTGCTGACATTATTTTGCATTATTTCCAAGCTAAACCCAGTGAATCAGAGCTGTTGGAATCAGTTTTCAAACTTTGTGGGTTTGTAAATGTTACAGTTGCAGTATTCATTTAACTGCTAACAATTCATTGGTTCCACTTTTAAAATGATGAAAATCTTAAAATGTATATTTTCATGCGTTAATGCATTCTGCCCCGTTATCTGTCTTAGATTTTATTCTGTTCAAGTGAGTTTGGGTGGCTGTTATACCCTGTATATAGTGCTTTACTGAAACTCAGAGGAAGTCGCAGGCTGGCTTCTGTTTTATTCAGGGATTTTTTTAACTAGTTCTTTAAAGGGATACTGCAACTCCACAGTCAGATTCAACAGCGCTTAAACTGGGAACAAAAGTGATCAGCTGCCAAGGTGATATATATTAAATCATGTTTAAGATAACTGCTTTAAGTATATTTTATATCTTAGGCTTTTTGTAAAGTTGTGCTGAATGGTGAAAAGCTGAGATGAGCTTGTGTGCAGGAGTCTGGTACTGCACATAGGCCCCTTCTATTAAATCTTATGCAAATTAAGACTGTTGCAGTATATATTGCATTTTCTAACAGGGTAAGATTTGGGATGAATTAATGTATGAATTAATCTTGTTTTATTTGGGGTGGTGGTGAATGGACTTGCTTCCAAAGGTTTTGTTGCATCCAATATTTGAAGAAAATCAATTAGAAATGTGATGTCATTTGGCTTTGTTAAAATGTGGTGCTTCCTGTACAGCCTGATTGATTAAAATGTCACTTAAATACCTTTTTAAAATAAGGAATCTGAATCCAGTATTTTAAGAGTTATTTTAAAGGTAGAAACTCTATATGGTTAGAACAGTTAAATCTTCATAAATTCTGTGATGAAGACAATTATACATTCCTCATTAATGGCAAAACAATTGATGCAAAAGAGGTCTTGCAAAAATGTAAGCAGATGTCAATGTGAAGGAGAATCTTTGTATGTTAATAATATGAATATTTAACATTCACTTAAAATGTGATTAACTGTAAACTATGAGAATGTCATCAAATAGAAATATTTTGATACTTCAATTTAAATGTGATTCACCTGAAAGATAATCTTTTTCACTCTGTGGCCACATATTCTTCTTGCTCTTCTTCCCCCAAAGAAATAATTTTTCTAAAGTGTTTCTGCAAAGAGATGTTTAAGGGACACACGCATGCATCTGCACGCATCCCTAGCCTTGGATCTTCTCTGCCACCTGTGTATTTTTGATGGAATAGTCTGAAGATTTATTTTAAAAGGTTTTCCTAACGTTTCAGACGGTGGTTTTAAACCATAAGTACACAGGAAATGACGCTATCAGATATTAACATTGCTATCTCTGTGTAAATACTGAACTTTCCCTATCATCATTTAGCATTCTGCTGCTTTCCATATCTTAATGCTGGCATTAAGATCACAGCCCTTACCCTCTGCTGGTTAGTGCAGACTTTTTAAAGTGCATTTTAAGTTATTGATGCAATTTGATATTTTTCATAATTTCTATTTAAACTGAAGTTGCATCATCTTTCTTGAATTCATCTCCTGTAAGAGTTGCCTTAAGCTACAGGATTGCTTTTGCTACTTTTTGTGTTGTATGTTTAACTTTCATAATAAACTTCTGTGTAGTGAAATCAAGGTGCTGTAAGTTTATTTGACTCTCCTGGTGGTGCCTGCTGATGTATTTTGTTTAGGTGCAAGGCTTGATCTCCATGGCTAAAGCAGTGGTGACATCCAGTGGTCACTTCTCTAACTGACCCCTCTGCTGTGTTCAGCTGCTGTCTGGGAGCAGCCTTTAATAAAGGGTCTGTGCTGGGGAAAATGTGGATTTTGCTGCCCTAAAACTCTTGTTTCTTACAAGTGAAATGCCCTGCTTACTTGGAAAGCATGGATCTGCTCCAGGGGCCCCAAGCAAGGGGCTGTGTGCACTTACAGAGTGCTGTTTGTGGGCACATTGTGAGAGCAGCCACCAAACTTTGTTAATTGTGCTGCTTTGGGCAAGGGGGGAGCCAGGGGAATTATGTGTGTAGGTTCAGGAAGTGGAGAAATGTGGTGAAGTTCTGTGGGGAAAATATGAGTGTTGTATGCTACACCTGAAAACCTTCTGAAGCTGCTAAAATTTTAGGTGGTATAACTTCAAATAGCTAACACTGACTGAATAACAGTGGTTAAGTACTGAAATCAGGCAGAGGACTGCTTGTTTCATAACAATGCTTTAGGAACATTTACATGCAAAAGGATAACCAATAACCTTATTTTAGACTTTTACAATCTGGAGAGCAGAGAGCACCAAAGAAAAACAGCAGTGCTGTGACCTGTGACTTTCCTGGAGATGTTTTTCAGTGTGAAAGGGAGGTAGCTTTTAAAAGAGACAAATGACAACCATGTTGTTCTGCTTCCCTTGCTGAGGGCAAATGGTGTCTGTCAGCTGCTGCAGGCTCTGCTGTCCAGGCAGTGTTTTAAAGGCATCTGTAAACAGCAGTTCATAAAGCTGTTGGGTAATTTGTCTATTTACCTGCAAGCTCATGGAAGGATTCACTTTTCTGCTCAAGGTACATCACAAGTGGATGAGTACAGTACTTGGACAGCCTTTTCTTGGCTGCAGGCAAAGGACACAGGCACTTTGTCCTCTGGCTCTCCCTAGATGGAATTTGCCTCTAAAGTGTGACTAGCAAAGGGAGTCTGAAAATCTCCCTGCATGAGGCATATACAGCACAAAAGAATTTTAAAAGCATTGCAATCCAGTGCCTTAACTGGCATGGCTTAGGGATGGCTGTCCTTGATGTGGGAGTGAAAGACCACTGCAAATGCTGAATCTTATTGGAATTGAGAATAATGTCAGGACCTGAAGCCCAACCACAGCAGGTGAGGTATGGTCACTTCCAGCTGGGTTTTTTAACCTCCTGCTTTTACTTCTTCTGCACCCAAGAGAACACAGAGTATTAACTGTTTCTCAGAATTATGAAATAGTTTGGGTTGAAAGGGATTTTAAAGCTCATCTAGTTCCAATCTCCCACTGGACCAGGTTGCTCAGAGCCCCATCCAACTTGGTCTTGAATGCTTCCAGGGCTGGGGCACCCACAGCTGCTCTGGGCAACCTGTGCCAGGGCCTCACCACCCTCACAGGGAAGAATTTCTTCCTGATACCTCATTTAAACCTCTCCTCTGTCAGTTTGGAGATATTTCCCCTTGTCCTGTCACTCCATGTTCTTGTCAAAAGTCTCTCTCCAGCCTCTTAACTTACTGAGAGGGCTCTAAGGTCTCCCTGGAGCCTTCTCCAGGCTGAACTGTCTCCACAGGAGAGGTGCTCCAGCCCTCAGAGCTTCTTTGTGATCTCCTCTGGGCTTGCTCCAGCAGGTCCATGTCCTTTCCTTAAGGATTCCAGAGCTGGATGTAGCATTGCAGGTGGGGTTCTCAATGTTTAGTTCCTTTGCTGAAGTCCTCAAAACCTGGATAAGTAGGTTTGCTAGTTTCTCTTTAGGGAAACAGCAGCTGTCCTGGACTCATGGTCCCCTTTCTGAAAGCAGAAAACAGAAAATGAACTGTGATTGAAAACAGCAGCTTTTCTGTTCCTGCAGATCTATGATGGTGTGTCTAATAACGAGCCTTGTTCAGGTGAGGGCTGGGAAGTTGGATGAAGATGTGGTTTCAGAGAACTCCAGAACTGCATGGCCTGGGACGATCTTGGCAGGAGACTTATATATATATATATATAT
>VZTT01035132.1:29635-44720 GCA_013400855.1 Buphagus erythrorhynchus | reverse complement strand
AAAAATAAACATTGGAGTAATGAGTCCGTAAGAAAAAGGGGGAGGTAGGGAAGTGAAGAGGGTTTATAATCGTCAGTGGACTACTAATCATTTTTATTTTTACTTTTTATTGTTGCACAATCATTACTGTAAGTGAGATTTCTCACATGGTTAAAGATAAATATATCTTCAGAAGCTTTGTTGGATAAAATCTGTAAAAGGGTCGTGTAGAATGAGGTAATGGAGACCTACCTCATTCAGCAAGCACATGTTGGCAAGNTGCAGCTTCAGCCCAGCTACTGAAGACAGAGGAGCTGAGAGCTTCTGACTGTCTTAAGCACCACTGTGGATTTGCTGCTTACCCTCTGCAGCTTCTTTACCCCCATTTAAATAAACAAATCCCCTGGAAACTGCCCTCCAGATGCTGCTGTTTGAAAACAGTATCAAAACCTGAACCATTCTGCCAGAGTCCATCTCCATGTGCCTCTAACATTGTTAGGTTAAAAGAAGAGATAGATGCTGGGTTCTTAGGAAAGTTTGATTCTGAATCCCTGTTCAGAATCTCAATAAAGCAGCAACTCAAGCAATAAAACAACAGCAACAGAAAAATCTCAAAACCTTAAAGTGCCACTTTTTAATGTAAAAAGTCACCTTTCCTTTGTCATCATTAGCCAATAACTTCTACTTGATTCAAAGTACCAAACACTTAAATGCTGTGCTCAGACTTGAGAAACTTCAACTTGGAAAACCAAAGTCTCTTTAAATTGCTTTTTACAGCTAGTGACTACAAATTTCTTGCCTTCTTATTATTTTGCATTGCTGTGGTTGCTGATACCCTTTACAGAATGTGTAGAACTGAAATCTATAAACTCCATATTCACATCTCAGTGGAGTTGTCACAGTGCAGATAATGCTGCATATGCAAACGGTCACTGAATATAAAATCAGTGTAATTTAGTTTGAATTTTCTCTTATGAAAAACAGAATCCCCCTGAAAAGAGAAGTAAAATACTCTTTGTCTTAGTTCAGTTTGCCTGTTGGTCCTTCAAATACTTTTTGGTGACATATTAATGGCTTATATTGAAGTCTTTCTTTTCTCTCCCCATTTTTTAAAAGTTTTTATTTTATTTTAAGGGGAGTTAGTGTTACTAAACCCAGATTCCAGATCAGCTACTTCATTAAGGAGTCCAGATGTCCTCCTGTCTCTTGAGACAGTCCTGGAAAATGGGAACATAGTGAAGTCAGGATCCTCATTCTCCCTGCATATATGACAACAGTGCTCTCAGTTCATGTGTTTCGTGCTTGGCTCTTCCATGTAAATGCAGGTGCAGTGCCAGAAGCTGGAGGTGTCTTGCACTGGAATAAAGCTCTGGTGCTTTCTTTTCAAGTCTGGCCATGTTTCTGAAGGGGCTTCAGTTCCCTCCCAGACATAACTCTGTTCCTGGCTGGGCTGATGCTCTGCAAGTGCCCTGGCCAGATTCAGGCTGGAGGTGAGTGGTTCTGCTCTGGGACTGCTCAAGTCCCTGCTTGGGCTAAGTCCCTAAAGCAGAAAAAATAAGGACTTGTTTGGGTTTGTTGAAAAGCAAACTGCTGATATGTCAGAGGGAAAAATAGTGTAGTCAGAAGTGTAAACTCTGCATTTACTGAGTTTACTTTTTTTAAACTAGTATATTTTAGAAAAGAAAGGCATTGAATTCTAGGAAAAGAAGAATTCACTGCAGTTGGGACTAAGGGTGGCTTCAAGCCAACTAGGTTTAAAAATAACTTTTAAATGAAGTGTTAATTTATTTTTTTTTTCAAGTGGAAAAATGCCATAATTTTATAGACAGTGTTTCAGTCATTGCTTCGAACAGATGAGTTGGATTTTACAAGGAAGTCCCGGTGCAAAAGAGCAGCCCGAGGGGGTGCGAGGTCATGCGCACACACGCTGGGACAACAGCAGTCCAAAAGCCAGGGAGGAAAGGAAATGGCAGCCTGTTTTCCAGTCCCTTTCTCCCTGCCTCGCTGCTCCAAGGATGTGAAAACATGTTTCAGATGAAAGCTATCTTCTGCTTCTCCTAAATATTTACTACTTCAAACAAAAACTAGATGAAACCTTGTTCTTCAAATGTTCTCGAAGAAACAGAGCAGCCCTGGTTCATATTCCTGTAAGAGTAAAAGAACTGCTGTCCCGAGAGAGTTAAAAATGTCCAGGGGAGAAGAGATTCACAGGATTGCATCAGTTGCAGGGAGTGTAACAAGATGCAGGCTGATGTTTTGAATGATTCCAAACCCAGTCTCAGCAAAGCTGCTGATCAGGGTTGGGGGTTCAATGGCTGTCACAGGGTTTTATGTTCCTGCTCTTAGCTGGGGCTGCTGACATTAAGCAAACTCCAGGAAATTTAGAAATGAGCAAACATTTTTTATTTCTGTTATGTATTCACGGTGGGCTCTTTACTGTGCTTTTGGCAAGGCATCTGCATACTGAAAATATTTTTAAATTCTTCATTTTTTATGGGGCAGCGAGTTTTTGCACCACTTCCCCTCAACTGAGGGATTTTGATGAAACTCTGCAGAAAGGTGAAAGCTCTCTGGCTGTGAAGTTTCAGGTCATGGAGCATGAATGTTAGCCCCATTCTGGACATTCATTGAGGTTTGCCCTGGGGAAGGCAGTGAAGGTGGCCAAACTCTTAGGGTGCTTTCCCAGATCTGGTGAATGGGCACTGAAAGTTGGCTGGAGGAGAGGAAGGTGCTTCTGGGCTGTGTTGCACCAATCTCAGCCACAAACATCCTTTGGAGCCCAGGCTGGTACCTGCAGCTGGAGTCCCTGTGGCTTCAGGTCTTGGAATAGTTGGGCAGGAATAGGAATAGCTGGAATAGGAAGGGCAGGTTGCTCCTTCAGCATCAGGATCACCCCTGAAGGGGACTGAACAGAAAGGGAAACACACAACTATCACAAGGTTTTGGGACAATCCTAAAATATCTTCCTTGTCTTCCAAGTCAGTAATTGCACAAAAGCTGAATAGTAATTAGAGTAAATAAACATATGAATTTTTTTTTTCTGCCAAAAATGTCACCAGGCTCACTCTTCCATAGCATGTACAGTGTAACAGGAAATGTCATCATTGGACATGAGGGTGGAGGGCAGCTGGTCAACAGCCAGCTACTCCTTTTTTCTCATCTAGAAGGGAAAACAAGATGATCAGGAGAAACTGAATGTTGCTTTCCCTGACTCTGTTTTGGACTAAAATGTAGATATGCAATGCCTACTCTAACACACAGTTCATCCTGGATTTCTTTAACCTTTTCTACCCACTTTTTTTTGTGGAGACAGGTTTATAATTACTCTGCTGAGTCAGAATCAAGGCCCATATTATGGGTGTACAATGCTCCATTCTGGAGCTGCATTCTTTAGTTACATAACTCTCCCTCCATGATGTCATGTGTTCTTGTTCTGTGGTCACTCCTCAGCTCCTGTTTCCCAGCTCCATTGTGGCCTTTGACTGATGTCTTCCCTGCTCTTCTGTGTTTGGTGTATGACACTTGATATCTCAAGTGTGCCAGTTTTGGAGAATGGTGATTTCCCACTAGGAAGAGCTGTCTGTGGACATGTTGAGGTCTGTGATCAATAAATAAACATATGGACTTTCATACCTTTGTTCCTGAAGCCCTTGTTCCTGCAGCAGAGAAACAAGTGATGTCACTCTGTTTGCTTTATATTCTTCTCTTTGAAACTCTGCTCTTCCTCTTTTGTAAGCAAGCTATTTATAATTAAAACAGAGAACTATGTACCACTGTATGTGCTACTGAGTTCACATAACAAATCATATTATTGAGGTAGGTAGAAGTGGGTGGGTACAAAATTACCAAGAGCTGTAACACACGGTGTCAAGCCCCTATCAGACCCTTTAGCAGCAGATACTCAAACTTTCTGGTTGCATTTGCTGCACAGTATTATCTTGACCTGTTCAGCAGCTGGGGTTTCTAAACTGGGTGGCAGCAAACCTAAGGGCATTTATGGAAATCAAGTAAACAAACTAATCCCTAAGATAAAGTCCATGAGAAAAATTAGTCTTGTGCAATGTAATTTCGTGTTCAGTTGTAGTCTGGTTTAATTCTGTTTGATTTTCAGATCCAGATACTCTTCCAGTAGAAGCAGGAACCTTCTTGTAGTGAACAGAAGCCTTTCCAGTCACAGGCCAGCTGTCCCTAGCTGTGTTTTGCTGGCACTGTCTACAAATATGTAGTTGTTCATGACCACGGTCTGGAAACAACTGCTGCACCATATTTCTAAATTATAGTTATTAAAGGTTATCTGGCTGATTCAGACAGAAAATTCTCAGAAGTAGTGTGAGTGAGATTGTGCTTAGCTCTCCTAAGGACTGACCTTAGCTCTGCTTAGCTTAGCTTTTAGCCACTTTTGCAGCTGCATACAGGGCAGGCATCCTCAAAAAGCTCAGCTTCTCTTTGAGATCACCCATGCCCCAAGATGTGGCTGCAAACACTCAAGAGATGTGTTCATGTCAGCTCTGTGCACCAAGGAGTTCTATGGGCAGAGTTCCTTGCTGCTCCTCAGCTGAGGGCTTTGACATAGGTGATGGTCTCTTATGTGAGCCCAAAATGCAGCATTGTCTGCAGTCCTTAGCACCACCTGTGTTACCCTTGGTGTGGTGAAAATCCAAGCTCTTGCTTTAGGAAACTTCACCTTCAGTTGTCTATATAGTTTGAAAATATCAGTTCCCTCTTTGTTATACACTGCTCTGCAGAAAATACCTCTTAATGTGGTGGGTGGATGTGTGTGCTCAGAAATGGTTTAATGTCAGCCAGGCTGGAAGATGGACATGGGGAAGTCAATCACTTCCAGAGAGTGAGAATTTCACCTGTTGTGAGTGGGGGTGTTGTCCTTAGTGTTGCATGACTCAGGGGACTGTTTGGGGTTTTCCAGGGCTTTTTTTGCAGTCTGATTAGTGTTCTGCTAAAATAAAGTTCTCCTTTCATAGAACCAATCCTGTCTTTGTCTCACTGGGGCTGTGATTTCTGCCCCATGTCCCCTTTCTTTTATTGAGCTCGCTCTTCTTTGTACAGTTTCTTTTGTAAGCCCCAGCATGATGCCTTTCCAGCAGCTGGCTTTAATGTTGGGAATAGATACTATTTGTCTAGAAGTTGCAGTTGCAGACCAGGATCCCATTTTACAAACTGAGAGTAAGAACATGCTTCCTGGCAGACCAAGAATGGCATGAGAGTACCAATGAATTATTGCAGGACAGTGTTGTTTGTGAAAGGTTTGTCACTAGCACTAGAGTGCTTCTAGAAACAGGGTTTTGGGGCACACTACCTGTTTGGCACTGATCTGCCTAGCAAAGGACATTTGTTCTTTAAAAATACCTCACTCCAACATATTTTGAGTATGCAGGGTTTTATTTCTGCCTGTCTTTTAAATATAAAGGGGATTAATCCCCCTGTTCTGATTATTTTCCGGATCCTCTTCAATTCTCTGAAATTTGACACATGTTGATTCGAGTCCATCCTTACATGGTAGAACCACCTCAGCTTAGAGTATGATTGAAAATTGCTCAAAAGTGTATGTTGGGTCAGTTGTTCAAGTGATGAAACATCAATAATCCTTGTGAAGCATCCTAGATGTAGGCATGCATATGAAGTTCTCCTTCCTTTTGTATTCCCAAGACTGAGTGTGTATTTTCCAAGACCCTGGTGAAAGTCTTTGTTCAGGCACACTGGATGGGCTTCCTTTAGTGTATATAACCATCAACATTTTCCCATCAAAATTCTGGTCTTTTCTGATGGGTTCTTAGTGGAGAATTGCATTTTAGGAGTCTGTCTTTAGAATAATGAATGATTATTCCTTCCAAGTCTGGATCTCTTGGCTGTGAACTGCTTCACTCTCTCTTCATTGACAGTGGGTCCCTGGAAGTGCCAGGTTCTTAGGTAACTGTCTTTGAGCAGTAAAGCAGGGGAACTCAAATTTCCAATGGACTATTTAAATACACACCTTTTCTCTAGTGAGGCTCTCAGTGTGACCTGTTCCTCTCTCATGCATTGCTAGGGTTTTTTTTTTTTCAGGCAAAGTCTTCCTGTCTATGCTCCTTTTAGTTGAATCTTCCATTTGGGATGTTGAAATGGTTTACTTGATCTAAAGATGCTCCCTTTTTAAAGGAGTTCCTTATATCTTATTTGCAGCTGCTCATGCTTCTTCAGTATTGGTGGCCTTTAGAATGATGTTTCATAGCTTTTTACAAAACATAATCATCATATGGACAAGAAGCTATAGTGGACATTAAGCTACAGTCACAGATACCTGAAAGATTGTCACAGATGCCCCATTCCTTCCAAATTCAACTGACAATGGAAAATTACAGTTCAGATATTGGTGATGCTACTGCTTTTGTTGCTGAGCATTTGGGTAAAAACACTGCTTTACTATGGTAACTTCTCAGCCACTTGGGGATGACTGTTCAATGCTTTCAACCTTCTGTTTTTTTCTTAACAATTTCCTGGCTATATCCTGGAAAGCTTCTAGAGTCTGCTATGGCTCTGCAGCAGCTGAGAATAAACTAAAACATGTTCTATCTAGTATGTAAAGGTAGAACTTCGGGCAGGGGGGTTTCCAGTGCAAAATAAAATGTCCACATTCACACTTAGACTAAAAACTCATCAGAGAGTGAGAGAAAATTGCTAAGAAGTTGCTCCCTGGTTCCCTGGTTCAATCTTCTTGGATATCTGCAAAAACTAAGTGATTTTGCTACAGAACATAATGTCTGCTTGACACAGAATGTTTCTATTAATATTCCTACCTGGAATTTCCTAGTCAGTCCAAGTTCAGACATCACAGTGTTCAGATCTGGTCATTTGTTGCGAAACACTGTGATTTCTGCTATTTTTACAAATTTACTGAGCTTAAAGTCTCTTGCTGGAAGATATGCTTAAAAACACTCAACATATTTCTAAAATGTTGTGCTAATTAAAAAAAAAATAAATAAATAAAAGAGAGAAGAAAGAAAATAAAAGGAAAAAACTCTTCATAGCCCAAGAAGTTCTACATTGCAAAGTACCTCCATCCCTTCTTTGGCCAGAGGACTGTTCTTTGCCCAGGCTGCTGTGTGTCTGGTAAGATGCTCCAGAGAGAGATGCAGTGACCTTTCCACTCCACGTCTTTGGATGTGGAATGGCAGGATATTTGAATGTAACATTTAGTTTTAAACCTGCAGAATGCATTGAAATCCAGGCATTTATTTATCTTGAGAGTGCACCTGCATGTAGTCAACAGAGGAGCTGTAACAAAAAGCATTTTTTCCCCACTCTCTCCCAGTTTGCATTAGACATGTCACACAAGAGCTGGAATATGAGGCATACTTAGCAAGCAGCCACAGCAGTTCTTACTGGTTTTTGGGTTTCCCAAAAGGATCTGTGCTCACTAGGTTGTTCTGCCAAAGGTTTTATCATGTGGACTGAATATTGTAACAGAACAGACAGCACCATCTTCATGTGTTTTTAGACATGTTATTTACTGGGGTTTCCCTGAAGAAAGCTCAGGGATTCTTTCCTCATGAGTCACTAACGAAGTGATTGTTTTTATATAAACTTTCCTTCAGCTGGTTAGAGTTGGAACACAGTGTCTTGTGCTCTTTCTGGGGTCTGACTTTCCTCTTAATTTCTTTTAATAGTTGTTCCTGCAGCCAAGCAGGATGGTTTGAACCTCCTGGCTTTCCCTCACACTCTCTCTGAGCTCCATAGTCTTGGAAATCACTGTTCTGGCCAGCAGACGTGCTGGTGGAGATCACTGCGTGTGTGCAATTCCACTTCTCAGCTTTCTACCTTGTGCTGCTTTTTCAACTCTGCACCTTCCTTGTGGTTTAAGGGAGAACGTGCTGTTGACATTACCCAAACTGGAGTTTGCATTTCATGTTCTGGAATGAAAACAAAATTTTAAAGAACCTTGATGGTTGACTTCAGCGGCATAAAGGTTAAAAGCTGGAAAGAGCTGTGTTTCCATAATGGAAATCACTAGAGCTGGAGAGACACATCCCTTTCCTTGCCTGAATCCTTCCCCACCCTCTTTCAGTGGCTGCAGCAGTGGTGCAGGGTCACTTTTAATTACCTCCCTCCACAGCTTTTGAGTCCAAGCCCAACTGATGGCGCCAGGGGCTGAACCACAAGGAGATCTCCGGGCAAGTGGTGCCTGTGTCAGCCGCCTCGCCAGGGAGATGCTGTGCAGCCCACTGCACTTCCTTGTGGGGTTTTTTTATTATATTTTGCATTTTTGAGCCTGAGACAGGAGCTGTGTTAAACCTACTAACTCAGTAATGTGCCCATACGTGTGAAATTCTAGGCTAGGCTTACCAAGTTCCCTTCCGTTCCCTGAGCTCACTCAGATGTTTGTACTCTGTGTGTGCATGTGTGTAATCACTCAGGTGTCTGACTTCACAGGTAACATACTCTGCATTTACAGATCTCTTAAGATGCAGGGCATTATTTTAACCCAAGAAGTATGCAGAATTCGACGAGTCTTTTTCATAACTGAAGATTGGATTTCTTTATTTTTACAGGAACAGGAATGGTTTAGCTGGAATGAAAATGTTCATTCCACTGCATCATTAGCTACAGGCAATCTTCAGTTGAAGCCTAGCCCATTTTTCATGCTAAAGCTCTAGTAGTTTGATCATTAATCAACATGTAGGATGAATTTCTGGGGCTGAGAGAGCTTGTCTGTATGGCTGTAATTTAAGATGAACTCTTTTTTGTTTTTTTCTTATGAAAGGAAGGTAGTCAGAAAACAAATTATATTTTAAGGAGTTCACCTCTCTCTCACCCCTTTCTCCCATTCCCCTTCTGATAAACACCCCAAAACTTTTCATGAGATGGCTGGGGAGTTTTAGCTGGAGTAGCAGATCCTGAAGTATGTCATTTGATCCTCCAATAAATCTAAAGCAACCTTGTGTTAGATGAGATCAGTCTCTGACATGGTCACTGTCTCAAGTGTCCTTAGTACTGATAGTCCAGTCCAACTTGCTTTCATCACTTTAAATGTTCATTTTAGGCTCTTGGATAAAGCTTTTCCTTCCCTCCTGCATTCTGTGGAAGTTGTAACCAGCAGCCCATGGGAGCATCAAGATCTGTAGTCAGCTATTTACCTGCCTTTTCAGCTGCCTGCTCTTCTCTCACAAGGTGAAAATGCAGAGGACTGATCCTCCACTTTGGAGACAGCAGTGGAAAAATCCTGCTTCAAAAGGCAGGAATTGTTTCCTTACACTGCTGCTCTGCTCTAGTCTGACCAGGCTCCCTAAATTGCTCTGCACACACCTGTGCAACATACCTTCTCCAGCCACATGAAGAAAGTGCTCAAAAAATAATCTCCTTGCCCAATAGCCTAAGGGAAGTCTTCTCCAAAGGCCACATTTCCTCTTTTTCCAGCTCCACTAAACAGCAGAAGCAGCTTTGGGTGGATCAGTGAGTGCACAGGAGTTTCTGGAGGGCACTATCCAAATCCCTTCCCTCTTTCCTCCCTTACATACTCCCCAGCTTAATGTGAGAGCTGCTGCAGAGCCCTTTCCAGCTTGAAGGCAGGGGAGTATGGTTTGGAACATGGACAAGGATCTCGTGGGGGAGGAAGGAAGAGAGCCATATAGTTCATAGAAGAGGCAGAGTTATTCCAATTTAACTGTCCAGGGCTCTCAGAGGCTGCACTGCTCTACCCAGGGGAGGCTGAAAAGAAGTTTCAGTGCAATGAAAATAAAATACTCTTGTTCTCAACATGCAGTTTCATTTGAGTCTGAAGGAAATAGCACAGCAGCCCTGGGAGCAGGGGAAGTGTCAAGTGTTACCTGTCAGCAGGAGTCTCATGGCCTCCTCCATCAGTGCCCAGTCCTGTACAAAACAGTGTTACCTCTACTGGGTGTGCATTGCTCAGAACAGACACCACTAGCACGTGTGCTCCTCCCATGGCCACATCATAGCAGTGTCTTGGAATCATCTGATGCTCAGTTGGATGTGCCTGGGCTTTCTTTTCCATTTTTATTGCCAGCTGATGAGCTCCCTGCCACATGCAGCAGCTGGCTTTGCTCTGTCAGCATATAGCAATGATTTGATCCTGTTTCTGTTTTTCCAGTCCTTGAAGTTATCCGTGTCTTCCAGGACAGTGTTCAGTCCCCCATTGTGTTGACACTACCTCACAATTCTGTCTAATGGGCAGAATCAAATTTAACTGGCAAGTTTATGCTATTTTATTTCAGTAAGACCCATCCATTCAACACTTTGATGATTAAATCCTTTAAGGCTTCTAGTTCTTCTTTCCACACTAAACAAATCCTTCAATGCTGCCAGTTTTTCTTTCCACATTATAACTTATTTATCTCTTAGAGAGTTGTTTTACTGCACTATTCTTTCATTAATACTCATCTTTATAAGCTTATTTGCCAGTCTCCTAAGAGTATCACTTTGCTGAACCAAAGATCTGTCAAGTTTTCTTAGGTCAGAAAAATTAGTTAACTTACTGAGTTTGGCGTGCTCTGCCATCTTTACTTTTCTTTTTTAAATTTTATTTAAGGTCTCTCTTTAGAAGCATGTGCAAAAATCTTGCCTAGAGTCATGGTTTGACTAAGAAGCCTGTACTTGCATCAATTTTCTTCTCATTTTGGTGAGTCTAGGTGCTGCACTGGTTGTTCCACAGAACCAAGGACCATGGTGGTAACTTCATGCTGGGATTCTGCACCCACTCCATGGGCAATAGCAGGAGTTGCTGCATTACTGGGAGCTGATGTCTAGATATGGATGGATATCCATGATCATTTCAGGGGGAGATGCATAGTTTCTTTCTTTGTTGTTATTGTTGTTTTGGGTTGGGTTTTTTGCTTTGTTTGTTTGTTTTTTGTTTGTTTGTTTTATTTTGTTCTGTTTGTTTGAAGGTAGCAATTTATCCCCTCACTGTGCCCATTCACATCTCCTGCCCTGGTTAGGAGAGAATGATGATTTTGCAATAAGGTTTCTCTCACCTGAGAAAGCTGGTGCAAGAATTTTGTCTGTGAAAGTGTGGTCTGAGGATCCCAGTGAAAATCATCCTGTCAGATAGGAAGCTTCAAGGCAGAGGGCTCAGGTTTTCCCCTGGCCTGCTCTGGATGACAGAAAACTGCCTGTGAGTGCCACTAATTCACACTCTGTGACACAGCATCTTCTGCTTTGACATTATCAGTGAACTGCACCCTGAAACACAGCCTGTGATTCCAGACCATGGTCTTTTTTCTGTGCTTCCTTTGCTGCTTCCTTGGCCACTGGCTGGGTTTTGTTTTCAGATTCTTTCATTTTCCTTCTGGTTCAGTTCCCATTCCTCTTCCACGTTCCCTCAGGCAAGTTGATCTCTTAGTGCCTGTTTCCTTCAGCAGAGGTTCCTGTGAACCTTGGATCACATCCTCATAGATTTTCTTGCCACCAACCCGTGGCCCTGCACTTCCACATCCTAACTGTGTGTGGGTGAAAGAAGGACATGCTTTTGTAGGCATCTGAATTGAAGTTGTGCTAGTTCATTTGTGCTAGGTAGGTGTCTAATTCTAGACAGCATTAGGCTCAAATAAGAATTGTGGAATATGTAATTATCAGTTGGAAATTAATAATGTGGAATATGTAATTATCAGTTGGAAAATCTGCACGCTCTCAGATGCCTTGTCAACACTTCATGCCTCAAAATGTGCAGTGTCCAGCAGCTGTGGTGTTAACCTTTGCTAGGCCATGCTGAACATGTGAAAAATCAGTAATTTCTGTGTTTGCATGGGATCTTTGTTTGCTGTGATTAATGGTCCACTAACAGTGTCCAGTGCAAGTTCAGTGCAATGTACAAAGTGTCTTTGATGCCAGACATTCTACAGTGCTGTGCAGAAACCAAAGTTAATAGTTGTAAGCCTGAGAAGACTGGAATGTTTTCAATTTACTTTTAAACAAATGACTTTATTGTGCCATTCTCACATGGGAGTAAATTCCACAGCCTTAGTGCCACATTAGACAAAACTTTTTTACCTGCTGGTTTCTGTTTATACTTGGAGAAAAGAAATTAACCTCAGTTAGGAGTTGGGGGGAGTAGGACAGGACTATTAAACTCGGTGGGAATTCTGGCAGGGGTTTTGCTGGGAGCAGAGTGGGATGCAGGAGTACAGGATGTAGCTGAAGGATGATTTGTGGTGCAGTGTGGAGTTAAGGAATTTTTTTTCTTTGTGCCTGAAAATCAAACTCGTGAAGGGCACCTGTAGGAAAAGCATTAAAACTGGTTTTGCCACTCCAGAAATGCAAGGAAGCAGTTGTAGTCTCGAGTAAATGCCAGTGGATACTGGGAAGGAGATTCCTGGTGCCTGTGGTTGGGGATGGGTTGAGCCCAGTTCCTGAAAGCAGCAATTCTCATGTAAGTCATGGGGTGTGCATCCATCCAGGAATGACAGCTCGTGACCTCAAGGAGAGAAAGTGTCCCTGAACTCACCACATTCTTCTATAATGGTGAAGATTTTCAGGCCAACACAGGGAAGTTCTGAAAGAATTAGACTTTATTGCTTATAGGATGGAGTAATATCTTTTAATGTAATGAAATGTATGCAAAATGCTTAAGTAGGAACATGGATCCATCCAGCATTGCTCCAAGTGGGAGACCCTCTCATGATAATAAGTGCACTGTGATCTTTTGGTAGATAAAATGCACAACCATTCCAGTGACTCCTTTTGATTGAAACATGAGTGTACATTAGGTAGATAAAATGCACAACCCATTCCAGTGACTCCTTTTGATTGAAACACGAGTGTACATTAATTATGAACAGAACCAAAAACACTGGATGATTTTTTCAACTGCTCATTGGCCTTTTTTGTACTAAACCTTTTTTTTTACAAGGCTTTTGTTTTGTGCTTGCTACATGGTCTTATGGCTTTATAAATCCACATGCAATCAAGAAAAGGATTTGTGTTTTGTTTTGTCTAGTTTTTGCTTTTGCTTGGGCCATCTACAGTTCATTAGTATTTTATGTTAAGCGTCACTGCATGGAAATCCAAATGGAAAAAAAAATATAGGTTTAAATGACGCTCAGATAAATGCAATTGCAAAAATTGCACAAATAAATCCCCTCACCTGAAAACAGCTTTAGAATCTGTTGTCTTCCTCTGATATTTCTAACCTGCATCTGGTATTACCAAAATAGCAGCTCCTCTCTGTGCAGTGGTTTCCCATAAAACCTTACCTCAGTTAGAAAATGAACAATGCAAATGGTGCAAATAATTTTGCACTGTCCCCAGAGCCCTAAGGCCTTTGCTGCCACTTGTTTGGCCTCTAGAGTGAGATACATCTAAAGGTGATGCAGAATGTAGATGGGGAAAAGGGTCTGAGAGTGATTGCCACTTCAACTTGTGAGGCAGAGAAAATCTTTCAGCTTGGTTTCTTCTCACTGTATGGCCTTTTTCCCTGTGGAAAAAGGGGAGAAAAAGTGTATATATTGTATATTTCATTACTGAAAGAAACCAATGTGTGCATAGCAGGTGACAGCTTTTACTCATCCTGAGTCAAACCTGAGATTAGGCAGAGGCAGGGCCAGTCCTTCCCAGGTGATGCTTGTGCATGGTTTATTTCCTTGAGTAGAACAACGATTTTGGTACAAGTCTGGATTTTCCAAACAGTAAAAATATATCTCAGGACTTGTTGTGCTCCAAGTCCTTTTCCTATGGTGGGGAAGAAGCAGTGTAGGAGAGGACAGGATTGTTAAACCTGAGTGTTCCTGGGCAGCAGGTGCCCAGCTGCCCTCTTGAGATGGGAATCATGAGTGTGCTGGGGAAATAGCACCAAGCCTGAGGCTGTGTTGGGTTTCCAGGCTGGGCAGGCTAAGGAGCAATTCTGTGCTTTTGCCTAAGATTGCTCCAGCTCTCTCTAACCCCCTCGTTTCCTGGCCATCTGGAAAGGCAAGCTCTCACGTGCAGAATGTCTTGGGAAAAAAGAGGAGGAGGGAATGTGCTGGGCTGGAAGTGTCTCATCCCCTTTATCATCTCCCAGGTGCCTGCCTACAGCAGGGAAATCACCTGTGCTTCAGGGTGGCTCCCCAGGGTGCCCCAGTTTGGCAGGCTGGTAGGGAACACCAGAGGGTTTCTCAAATGAAATGATACTCGAGTCTTGCCACAAAGGTCTTAATAACCCATGAGTTTTAATATGGCCATAAGGCTATAAATTCAGGGATTTTGACCTCAAAGTCTTTGAGTGTGTTTAAAAATAGCTCACCCATCCTCATTTTATCACTTCATATGCTCTGACACAATTTTGGAACCTGCCTCCATCCCATCTAGCAGGGGAACACTATAATTAAGACTCAGTTTTGAAAGGCTGTTCTCTCTTAGCTTAAGGCAGAATAAGGCTTTATGTATTTTGCAGGAGATTATAAACAATTCATTGGCTAAAATTAGCAGTAAAAAGGGAGCCCCAGCTCTTTCCTGCCCTGTGGTTTGTACCACAAAGACTTAGTGTTTTTAAATCATGACAGAGCTCTCTAAAAACCTTGAAAGCATATTATGTATGTGTCACTTTGGCTCAGTTAGGAATAGTCTCACCTCCAAGCCAGAAGGCCATGGGTTCAAATTCCATGCCCGCCCTTGGATAGAGCTGTCTCCCAGTAATTTCCTTGCAGAAAACCTCCAGAACCATTGGGGAAGAGGAGGGAAATTTTGTGTCTGCAGCTCCACTGTGAGGCATTCAGTCCTTGGGATGATACATTAAACCAGGGCTCTTCCCCCCAGCTTTGCTCAGCAGGCACAAACCCTGGAACAGGGGAGGGAGAGCTCTCATGGGGGTGGCAGCTTTTTCTTTTTTTGACAAAAGCAGTTGTAATCCTCAGGACTGTGGGTGTGAGCTACTGCTCCTCATCGTGCTGCCACGAGGACAGGGTTTCCTTGGCACTGTTGTGGAGAATGGGTTTTGACTTTACCTTTTGCTGCTGATCTGTGCCAGAAGAGCACTAAATAAAATAAAATAAAAGCAATAAATCCTTTTGAACTGAAAGCACCATAACAGGTCATTTAAAAAAGTTAAATTGCAGAAATAACCAACTGAATTGCCAAGTTAGGGTTGTTTGTGGCAACAGCAAAGCCAAGTAATTTTAACTGC
>VZTT01035132.1:4439-27389 GCA_013400855.1 Buphagus erythrorhynchus | reverse complement strand
GTTACCTACTGCTGAAATTATCACATTTGGTGAAAAAAGTGCAACTCTTAGACATTTAAGTCATAAACTGTACTTTAAATGTCATCTCAGGCAAAGTATTGCACCCAGCCCCTGTCTGTTCACTGAGCACTTACTTGCCCCATTTTAATCTTGAAAATAAGAAAATTCCGTGTTCCTAAAGAAATCCTTCAGCAGATTCCTTGTGCAATGTTGCTGGAATAAGGAGAATTTTGTTAGTGACTCTCTTGCATGGTTACTGCTAAGTAAGGGAGGTAAATAACAGAGAAGAGAGGCAAGGTGTAATTTTCAGTCTTCGTGTTAATACTTCCCTGCTCAGCCTCGTGGATGACTAATTTTCTTGCTTTCTGTTTTCATCATCTTTGGTAGAAACTCTGGGATTTGTATTTGTTTTGGTTCTTAGGGGACTGCATACCACAGCCAGTAGCTTTAATCCTTTAATCCTCGCACGTCCGGCTGATGCCTCCACCCATTGATTGCCTCCTTTCTCAGCAAATGATCCCACTCCCCTCACACTTTATGGCCACTGCTGGATCAGGCTGCTGTCTCTGGGAATGTGCTTCATGCATTTGGTAACAAATCCACAATAAATTTCATCCTGAACATCATCTGGGCTGATGGTTACACTTCGAGTCATCATCATCATCATGACTTGAATTCCAGGGTAACTCACCACTTTTGGACTTCCCAGTATCCACTGACATCCTTCTACACTGAAATAATAGCAGATATCATGCCAATAGTATCTCATATCCGAGATTTTTTTTTTCTAATGTTCTCTTGTAAATATGGGGCACTTCATGTGTTGTTATGACAAGGAAATTCTTTGACGGAAAAGTTTGCAAATTCCAAAGTAGTATTTGTTTTATAAACAAAGGTGCTGTTTTCCTTATGCCAGCCTCTTTCTGCTTTTGCTTGTCCAGCAGTCTGTTCTGAAAGGCATGAAGCAGCTGTTGGCCCCCAGTCAAAACTTGCAGTGCAGGGAGGGTTATGTAAAAGTCCTTTGTGTGAGAGATGTACATGGCAGCAAATGGTGAAATTGGAGTGCAGATTCTTTGAGGGGAGAAAGCTATTCTCCCCACAGCAAGGTTTAATCTTTTACTTGATCTTTGCATAGAACAAAAAGTAGAAGATACTGTAATTTTTAATTTTTTGGTTTTTGTATTTTCAGAAATCCCTCTTCATGTTGCAGTGCTGGGGGTAATTTCACAGCACTTTGCACCCAGTAGCTCCTGCTGGATGGAAGGGATGTGAGAGGTTGCCTATTTCTTTTTCTCAAGGGAAAATCTCTGAACCTAGGTCTTTTCTGAGGGATGCTGCTCTAATCCTTAGAAGAGATTTGCAGCTCTCCTAGTCCATCTATTTCTGTTCTTCACTGTTCTTACCATATAACACTTTCCAAGTATTTATTTGACATCTTTTGCTGTCTGCAAAGACACTTACCTCTACCCTTCCACAAGTGATTTCTTTTGAACTCATCAGTCCAAATTTATCTTACCTGTTCCCTTCAGGTAATATTTTACAGAGCCCTGAACTATCTTCAATGACTTCCTGTGAACATTCAAAATGTTACTTAAATTTCTGGTGGTGTGATAACCAGCACTGGGTGCACAATTCTTGTACTGATTTCATAACAGCAAGACATTATTGACTCATGCTCTGTTTATATTTCACTGTGGACACAGCTCCTTTTCTGCTGAACTGCTCCTTAAGTGGCCATTCTCACACTCTATGTTTATAAATTATTTTTTCCTGCCTAAGGCACCCCATGTTGGGATTCTTGGGGTGTCCTGTGCAGGGCCAGGAGTTGGACTTGATGATCCTTGCAGGGCCCTTCCAACTCAGGAGGATCTGTGAAGTCAAATACTTTCTCTTCATAATGAATTCATCTAGATTTGGAACCTGTTTCTCTAGGTCATTGTGAACTGTGGTGCTGTCATCTAACTTGTTCATATTCCCTTCCAGTTTCTTCTCATCTGTATGTGTAATAAACCCAGGCTATAACCCACCATCCTGAGCATTAAGACTTTAATGAGCACATTATAGACCACAGCCCATGTGAAAGTCCCCTTGATCCAGTTCTCCAGTTTGCCATCCAGCCATTGACAGCTTTTCTGTGGCAATGAGCATCCAACCAGTGACTGCAAGGAAAGCACACTTGCATTAATGAAAATGTCACTTGAGATTGTGTCAGAAAGCTTTACTGAAATGTGTGGTATCTGTGTTAATACCCATAAGATCTGAATCCCTACTCTAAAAGGAGATTGGATTGATTTGCCATGATTAGTTATCAACCTGTTAAGAACTGTCAGATGAAAGTAAATCCAGATTTCTTGGAGTTCTGCTAATACATCATTCCTCTCAGTCTCACAGTTCCAAATCATCTTCTTTCTGGAATAAGGCAGAGAGCCTGGCAGATTCTGAATGTTTGGGATGGTTGAAGCCATGCAGGTACCTGGGGAGCAGTGGAGGCTTTAGCTAATGGGCAGTACTGGGCAATGTCTGTAACCACAGACAAGAATCACAGTAAATGCTGCTTTAGGCTCATCCAGAGAGTGAAATACTTGTGAACCAAATTGCACCAGGGTGTATTCTTCTGGGGGTTATGAAGTGAGGGAGATGGTGTGTGTGAGGGAAAGGCAGATCATAACCTCTGCTTGGAGCAGTTCAAGGCTGCTGCTGAAGGCAGAGCAGCTGAAAGGGACAGCCTGTGGGTGGCTCAGTAAAGGGAACAGCAGTACAAAGTCAGGACATGCTGAAAGCATGGAAGAGAGTGGCAGAGTCACATTCTGTGAGGGAAAAGGACAGCTTCCAAGCTACCCGGGAAGTGTTCTTTTTCTGCTGCTTGCTTTGTTGTAAATACACAAAAGTAATGTATTGTCATTTACTTGTGGTTCCTTCCAGTAAGAAAACCTCGCTGTGTGAAGCCATCATGTGGTTTCAGCAGTCCTCTGGCAAAAGGCACGCTATGTACAGCTGAGAGGATCTTAGCTAAATTATATATCCAGCATCAAACTGCAGTGAAGAGAAAATCAATTGTACAGATTTAGGGAAAAGCAGGGGGGTAAGGACAACTGCAGTGTGCTGAGTGTTGGTGCATTAAAGAAAAAACTTACTTGGACAGGGATACATAAAATAGATTTTATATGTATTTTCAGCAGCTGTGAATTAAAACACAAATACAATCTGGCTGGCATAATTAATTCTCAGGTGGTCGTTGTTGTTACGAACTTGGAACTGTAAATGAAAGAGCTGAAAGCAGCTTTTAAATGAGCAATTTCTTACTGCAGCCATGGGCATATTTCTCACTGTACAGAGCATTGCTTTGCTGCTGCTCTGATTTCTACCCTTGAGTCAGTCACCTTCCAGTCTGCTTCCTCTTGGTCACTGTTAATAGAATGCTTTTTTGATTAGAGAAAATTGGTTGATACACTTCTCTAATGAAAATGTTAGACAAATGCTCCTTCTTGGAACTGACATCAGGAATGTTATACAAGACATTCTCAAATATGTTGGCAGCTGCCCTGAATGTAATGAAATCATGGAAATTAGAAGTATTGCTCTCTCTGTGTGGCCAGCTCAGGACTGTTTTCAGTGTGTTACCCAGTTTTGCTGTGCATTTCAAAAGGAATCACTTTTCATTAAGTTTCCTTGGGACATTCTTGAACTTGCTTATAATTTCTACAATCAGAAAAATTACCCTGATATCCTAAGGTATTACCCCTTTGTTTTGGATTGCACACAGTTCCTCGTGCCTGCATCCCCAGCACCACACTAAATCATTGCTCTTGCAGCAGAGAGTTTACAATCTTCAGAAGATCAATAACTTTTCTGGTAGAAATGATGAAATCCTATTCCCACTGCAGCCAGCAGTAAAATTCCCACAAACTTAAGTGGCTTGGATTTCACAGGCAATTTTTAGTCTGCTCTTGTATGACACATTAGTTAATCCTTAACACATTCTTAGTACAGAAGGTGTCTAAATGCAGAGAAGTTCAGAGTAGCAGTGGTGCACCTTGGGTTTCAGTGGCACCTTTTTATGCAGAGATCACAGAGCAGCTTCTGAAAGACAGGTGAGACCCACAGCAGGGTGCAAGGGATTGATATTTTTAGTCTCCTAAAGTGCAGGGAGCAGAAGGGAAGGATGTGTGTGGGTATGTGGAAGGGTATATGGAAGCACCACCCTGGCTCCCACCTTACCTTCATCTGTGGTTTTTTCACCTGTTGCTTCTTTGTAGCCTTGGTGTGTTTTCACCACATATTGTGATTTAGAGTTTTCCTAGATGAATTAATTTCCTTTACCTTTTTGTTTAGCACTCTAGCTTCTTCCTTAGCTTCTTTGCTGGAGGTTTACAGAACTCCCTGAAGTAATTACATTTGCATTCCTTTGAAGTAGTAATACTCCATTCCTGTCAACAATTAATAGCAGTATTAAGCAAGAGACAAGTGACTAAAAACTTGGTCCAGATTCATGTGCTGTCACTTAACACTTGGTGTTGGAACTAGTGAGTTCTGGGGATGAGGAGCTGAAAGGACTGGGGCTGCCTTGGAAAGGAGGCATGGAAACCTGTTTGCACTTTCTTTGTCCTCCTTTCCTGCTCAGCTTGGCCATTCTGTTCACAGTGGGCAGAGAGCTGGGAGGGTTTGCTCCTGTGTTCTGCTTTGGGTTTATTAATTGAGCAGACTTTGATTGCAGGAGCCTTCTGTAAGAAAGAGTGGTGGGGCTCAGGCTGAAGGATGGTTTGCACTGAAGGTGGAGTCACTGTGAGGCTCAGAGAGAAGGAGCTGTTGTGAAAAAAGGAGGTGGAATAGGGCATCTCTGCCACTTGTGATGCCCAGCCTTACCAAGCAATTTCATTTCTGGCTGCTGCTGTTGGCACAGAGCAAAGAAAGCTTTCTAATGCTTGGAGGTGTCCTGGAGGGCACAGAAATCTGCTGGAAGCACATTTCCATCTGCATGATGCGATGCAAACAAGATGGTTTCTGGCATGAAAAGCCTTCAGTTGAGACATCAAATCATTAGGAATGCTATGGCCAGAAGCTTTCATAATAAATTACTGTAAAGTCATGAAAGATTGATCTTTTTTGATTTCAGAGAAAATAAATCAACAGTATGAAGTCAGCTCTGTTACAGTTTCAAACAAGAGACTATTACCCTTTGCCTTAAAGATCAGAGACAAATTACTATTTTTACTTTACATTCACTTGATGAGGATAATGATAAACATCTGTCACTTTGCTGCTTAGCCAGTTAGAAATCTTATTGCAATCTGTAATTCAAAGAGTGAAAAAAAATAAAAAAGGAAAAAAAATACATGAACAAACTGCACTTTATATAGACAGCAAAGAAGAAAAGAAAGAGAATAGATATCAAAAACAGGGGAACTGGGAAGGGGGCATTTTTGGTCTGCAGTCACTTGTCTAAAATCTGTAGGTACATGATAGATATATGATTTTTTATTTATTTGCTATTTCACAGGGAAAATTACCATTACTTTTTCTTTAGACATAGAGGCTAAGGAAAACAGCCTTTGCACTTTTGGCTATATGCAGTTATTAACAAAAATATTAAGGTTTATAAGGTAGTGTCTACCAATGTTACAGCATTGAAAACCCTTTTTCATCAAGAGCTCTTCCAGTGTCCTCCTCAGTCACAAGATTTTTAGAAAACACTGCTAATTATTTTTAAAGATCAGCTGCTTTTCCAGTAATCCACCCATACTTTTGGAAGTTCTTTTACAAACATTCAGTTTTGTTTCTAAATGGTACATTGGGTCTTCTTTCTTAACAAAACCATAACTTAACACATCACAAACACACCATTTCATTTAGACTGGACTGACCAAGCTGAAGTTGAAAAGGTTACAAGTGATCAACCTGCCAGTGAGCAGAAGCAGACCCTGCACTAGGACATGGACCCAGGAATCCCTTCTTGGCCCAGTCTCATGCAGGGAGAAGCCTCTTTGGTGACATATTTGCATATTTAGCACTAATAGCCTTTCTCTGGTGGGTTTGATACTGATCTCAGCTGCTCCAGAAATCTTTAAAGCACCAACCATGTGCCAATTTTAGCTAAAAGCTCTGTTGTAAATGGAGCTCTGCTGGCAGGGCTCTGGCTGATACACAACTCGTTCTCCTTATTGGCTTCTTCAGTTTTTGCAAGTGTTTTCTGTTTCTTTGTGTGCTTCATGTCCAAGGCCAGGTTGGATGGGGCACTGAGCACCCTGGTGTGCTGGGATGTGTCCCTGCCTGGAAGGGGGGTTGGAAAGCAATTGGAGCTGCAAGGCCCCTTCCAACCCAAAGCACTTTGTGATTCTGTGCTTTTATGCTTCTAGGTACCCACAGAACAGATTTAGATTTTATAGTTTGTGCTAATAATGCTCTGGCAGTCGTTTTCAGGGAGAAGTATTACAGCAGAGTTTGGGGAACACTGTTCTTTGTACTCTCTGGGTAGAAATTTTGTTCTTTTGGCATCTTCGAGCCTCAGACAGTTTGATTTTCACCAAAAGACTACTTTTTTTTTCAGGTTTTCCTATATTTATACAGGCCAGACTGAGGCAAAGGAGAGGCCTTTTAGCTTCCAGTTAAAGTTCCTGATATTTAATTAGGTCACTTGTTCACATACAATGAATGAAGTTTTTTTCTGTCCAATGAAAAAGAGACCTCAAATATATAATTCAGCCTTGAGCATTGGAAGCAATGATGCTTTTGCTGTTATCTTTTACAAACCCTTTTTTTATATAGGTGCTGTTCACATCTAACAAGTCTGAGACTGAACTGCAAAATTTGCCACAAATGAGTCAGCCTCAAATAACAAGGGTGGGTTTAACCCACAGAAGGGTAAAATTCAAAATCCAGGCTTGTGGTGCTGCTTTCTTGCAAGGGTCCAGCTGGCAGAATGTGAATGGTAAAAGATTTGATAATAAGTATTGCAATAAGTGATCTGAGATCATTTCTTGGTGTGACATTTACCACCGTGCATCTTTGTCCAAAAACTTTATTTAACATAAAATTACAAATTTGTGTGGAAATACATACATGTACTTTGTGCAGAAGGTCTCATTTGGCATTCAACTATAAAGGCCCAAATTTCATGATGCTGAACAATAATGTTAAACAGGCCAAGACATCATATTTTAACCTATGGATAGTCTTTGTATGAGTTATGTTGCTGGATAACTACAGTTTAAGTCCAGAAGTTTTTCCCCCAGCATATTTCAGGTTTACTGCATTCTGAAAGGCTTTTTTTTTTCCTTCTTTGTAGACTGAAACTGAAGAGAATGGTCAAGCAGATAATTTTTCAATGGACCCCCAGCTGGAAAGACAGGTGGAGACAATTCGAAATCTTGTGGACTCCTACATGTCTATTATTAACAAATGTATCCGAGATTTGATACCGAAAACAATCATGCACCTCATGATCAATAATGTAAGTAGCAGCTACAGTTCTAAATTAATTCAACATGTCTGTCAGATCTCTCACTCTCAAACACACCTCTGGAATACAGCAGCAACAGCAGGTACTAAACAGAAGAATAAATACCACACTCAGAGACAAAATATTCCAATATTCCATAGTGCTTGGAAGTTCTGCAGCCTTCTCAAAGGCTGGCACACTGCCTTGAGTGCTTATCCCAAAATCCTAAAGACTGAATTGATTTACATCCTAATCAAAACATAAGTTATTATTTAAAGGTAAATCAAGGTGGGGTGGTTTTGTTTGGGTTTCTATTTGATGTGTTGCTTTTGATATAACAGGAGGAGTTGGGAGCTCCATGTGGGCAGCCTGTGAGAGCAGCAGAGCAGAGTTGTGCTTCCTTAGTTTTCAATCTGCACCCTTTGTCACGGGTTCATAAAACAGTTCTTATTTTGTTTGGGTTTCTTTATATTTTCAGGTTACCATTTTCAAGGAATAAATCTGGAAGCTTTGGACACTGTTGTTTAGATAAGCAGATGTGGTTGGTTGATTTATTGTGTGTGTCTTTCTTAGATCTGAAGATTATTTGGTTAAAAAAACGGCTTTGAGATAGCATTGTTCTTCCACTGCAGTGGGATCTCAGCCTTCACATCCTGGCTGAGTTCTGAATGGACCTTGTTGAAAACTAAGCTTAATATTAGTGCCACTGCTGCCATATAAATTACTAAAGGGAAGCACAGCCCCTGCTAGTTGTGAGCAGCACCATTTCTGAGAGGTCACCAAACCAATCAGCCTTTACAAGTGCAATATGCTGTGAGGCAAATGTGATTAGAAGGTAGCATTTACTTTTGACTCAGAGCCACCTCTAGCCTTCATCTGATGGATTTCATTAGCCCTGTGGAATTTGTGTTGCACTTAAGAGTTAGGTGGTTGGACAGGAAATTTCAGTGGGATTTCCTGGTACATTTAATATGAGCAGAATTTTTGCATGAGAGCAAAAGATTTTTCATTAACTTCTTTGGGTTTAGAGGAGTCAAGATCTAAGTAATGCTCTAGCAATGGGTGAGTTTTTACAAAAAAACCATGGGAGCAATGGAACTGCCCTTTTTATCTGGAAATCAGCCATGCTCTAGACTTGATGAGTGTGTGTCCTCACTGCTCTTTCCAGATCATTGCTTTGACTTAGCCTATCTCCAGTGCCTTTGGAAAGGCTGGGGTTTAGCTTTCATTTCATAAACAGCAGAGCTCAGTGAGCAGCTGCTTTTGAAAGTTTACATTAAATTTTCTGCCACTCACCTCCTCATCTGGAATTGTTTAGGGGTCTCTAAAGTGTGTGCATCCCTCAGAAGTCGATCACTGGAAGATTTTGTGCTTTCAGTCTCATCAGCTGTTGGTGACATTGATAAAGCCTGCCAGGCTGGCACACAGAAATCACACACTTCAAATATCAGCTACCTTTCAGCTGACCTCATAGTCCCAAACTGCATTTGGGCTTCCTAGTGAGCTGAGGCCTACACCTCCATCCTAGAGTTTAAATTTGAGGCAAAGAATCAAAACATTTAAAAGAACTCTGAAGAGTGACACTACAAGCATTACTGAATTTGTTTCTGTGCAGCATAGGCAGTAAAACACCACATTGAAAACAGTAAGTAAAATAGCAATTTTTAAAAATCAGGGCTATTGAAAAGAGAAAGAAATGGTTAACTCAAGAGTGCTGAGCCCTGCCAAAAGGTTGTGCAAAGGTCTGGAAAGGAGTGGAGCTGTGATGGAAGGTGGGTCCTGTTCAGTTGTGTGTGTGTGTTCCTTGGAGTATTGAGAAGTCCAGCCCATCCACCAGGAGTTAAATGAAAACACCCTCTCTCCCCCTTAATGAACATATTCAATATTTTCTGTTGCCCCATCATGTTGCCTCTCAAACTCTAGAAACAAATTGATCCCAAGGAATTTGTTTCCATGACAATTGCAACCTCCCAAGTTTTCCTAGAACTTCCTTTCCACTTTGTGGGCCCATAAACAAGTACTTACAATTCGAGGAAAGTATCAGATTCAAACTCAGTGTACAGAAAATAATTAGATGCTGTCCCTGAGCATATTTTGGACCCTAAACCTAGATTATTGTATTCCAAGTGCATCCCTTGTTCTTCCCCTAGGGTGGATGTTGATTACCTTAAAAGAAAATACATTTACCACACAGAATTTCATTGAGTTACCATTACCAATTCAAACATTCCCAAACAAAACACACACACACAAATTTGTATTTCATGGTGCCTTGGTATCCTGGATTATACAAGAGGGGTGGTCTTAAGAGTAGTCAGTGTATGCTCCATAAATAGTGCTGATAGTGATCTCAGCTGAGGAGAAAAACTCCAGAGGACTTGTTACTGCCAAGCTGCAGGTCAAGGAATGGGTTGTGTTTGCATTTGAGGCAGTGCCATGTGCTCTCTTCCCACTGCTGAGGTTCCAAGCCCACCTTACCCCATGTCAGAGTGCCAGGGCACATTTGGGGCACTGGCATTTGATTTGGATGCTTGCTGTGGTTCAGCTTTGACTGCAGGCCTGATGTCTGTGAAGGAAAATGTTTTAAACCATTCCTGTGAATCTGCTTTCCAGAAAGGAGTAAACATGAGTTAGCATCACTTTCCCTTCATTTCCAAGCTGGAGAAAGTGGCTCTGGTGGAAGATCTTCCTCTGTCTAGTACAGCACATAAGGGCAGGAGGCTGATCCAAGAACCATCCTTAACACAGCAGTCTTCCCTTCACAGAGGAGTTCAGGGATTTACTCAAATCCTCTGCCAGTGACAGACAGGGACCTCTCATGATAATTGTCACAGGCTGATTTTTTTCAAACAGATATTTGTGGTTTAACAATGCGTTTACAATCAGCTCTGGCCTTAATCTAATTTTAGGACTTCTTTTTTTGAAGTGATGCCATTAAAATGCTCATTTCATCAAGCAGAATGTGATGCTGTTTAACTATGATATCTGTTTTTAATGTGGAGTTTTTGGCAATCACAAGGAAAGTAGTGTACTCTGGCTCTTGATCAGTACCATCTACTGGAAAACAGCATGAAACTCATGGAAAAGTTTTGCAGACTTTGCTAAGAATTTGTGCATCTCCTGTCATACATGAATGGGGAATGACAGCCAAGGCCAGGCAAGATGGTTTTGTTTCCCTGTGAGGTCTGTCCTGGCTGCCTGCTCATTGCTGGTGACCAGAAAGGGTCCCTGCTCTGGCTGGCTGCTCTCTAAACACAAACAGTGCCTTAGTCTCACTGGCAGGGTTTAAATCCCCAAACTAGCACAAACCCATGTGCAAACAGAGCTCAGGTTTATGTAATCAGAATCTTGGGAATGTATTATCATCAGTATCTCCAGCTCAAAAAAGCTTTATGGAGCAAAGCACCAGATGAGAAATAGATCAGAACAGCTACAAAAGTCTCCAATGCAAGGATTTAGTAGGTCAGCAGTTGGTCTATTTACCACAGTCTTATTTAATCAGAGTACCTCTAGCTTTTTATGTCTCTTAATGTGGCCCAGGTTTCCATAACCAGGGCAGGCATAGCAGGAAATCAATATAGTAAATTAGATTACTTGGAGACTTCTCCCTTTAGTTTGAATGTGTGTGGATGGGTTATTCAGAATCTGACAGACTTGCTGGAAATGAAAGACACTGTCTACAGTAGGGTAAATTGTTGCTAAGAAAGTAATTGACAGGTATAGCATAAAGCCTGAAAATTCCCATTCCCTGGGGAATTTATATCTGATGGTACTGCCATTTACTTCCCAGTCAGCCCTTTAGAAATGGCCCAGAATGCCAGCTGGCTCCTGGGAGCTGTTGGGAAACCTGTTTGAAATGAACTGTAGGCAGAGGTGTCACCTCAGAGATGCAGAATTGCAGTAGAACTGATGTAGTAATTAATCGGTGATTAAATCTCCTGCTTGATTGAATCTCCCGCTTCCATCGATCTCCCCCTGTATTTGCTCAGCATTGCATTTTCCGTCGAGATTTTTGTTTATTTCTTTGGTGGTTTGGATTTTATTTTTTTTTAATTTTGTCTGATGAACTAGGTGAAAGAATTTATCAACGCAGAGCTGCTGGCTCACCTGTATTCCTCTGAGGACCAGAACACTCTGATGGAGGAGTCGGCGGAGCAGGCGCAGCGGCGCGACGAGACCCTGCGCATGTACCAGGCGCTGAAGGAGGCCCTGGCCATCATCGGGGACATCAGCACCAGCACCGTGTCCACCCCTGCTCCCCCTCCTGTGGATGACTCCTGGCTTCAGCAGGCACGCAGGTTGGAGCTGCAGGGTTATGGATTTAACCCTTTAGATGTGGCAGAAATAAGACACAGCTACATGGTCCTCTCTCATGATAGGAAAGAGAGAGAAATATGAGTTTATTCTGAAACACGTTGCTTAAATACAGTGTCCCAAATCTCCAAAGACAGGATAAAGCTGATTGGTGCAGAGAGAGTGACACTCTTTCCCATGTTTCTCACACGTACCAACAGGTGTTAATCTAATGTTGTTAATTCTTCATTATGTTTAACTTAGATAAAATGGTTAGCTTTGGGAAAGAACCCTGGCTAAGCCTGAGAAAACTCAGACTGACAAATTTTCACAAGAGGTTTTCTCTGAGCCTGTGGCTACAGGTCCCCTTTTTGAAATATATTAAAAAGAAAAGGAAGTATTTGTGCTCCCTAGCAGGCCCATGTCAGGAAGAACAAATACTACTCAAAAAACCTGAGGGTACCTTAAGTGCAAAGGACTGGTGTCTTTTCTCTGCATGAAACCCATCACCAAGTGAAGTATTTTTAATACAACAGTGGAAAGTTCACTACTAAGTGATTACACTAATACAGTTGTGAAAAACTGCAACCATTTCACCAGAACACATATCAACAGTTCATTGAACAGATGAATGTCCACTCCCCACATGCAGAGGGATCATCCTGTCAGTGTTTGGTGTGCTGAGCAGCATGCAGGCTGAAACAGTGACCACTCTGCTTCTGCTGCCACAGGCCAGGGTGGACACCTTGCAGTCACCAGCAAAGACCCAACATGTCTCATCCAAAGCCTGAAACGAGGCAAAAGTGATTCACAAGAACAGGATTATTTAGATTTCTTTTTTCTCTTTTTCCAATTTCGCTGTTCTGCCTTTGAAACAGCAACACGCAGGTGAGGAGCCTCCAATCTGCATCGCCACAAAATTCAGGACAGGCAGACATAGTCAGCATCAGGAGCTCCCTCCCTGCCTGTCTTTTTGGGAAGATGCTCCTCCAGGTCTTAGTGACATCTGTGAGGAAAATCAAAATATTTTCCCATATATACCTGTGGGTATGTTTATGTGAGCAGCAGGCAGGATATTCGCCTTGCAAAAGATCATCTAGTGGACTTAGCTTCTGTGATGCTTCAAACGATGCCTTAAGTTTTAGCTTTCATCTTTTCCAGATTCTGTGCTGCATTGGTGTGTGACTCTGAACTTCATACAAAGTGTTAGCAAGTTCTCCTCCCAGCTCAGGCACACAAAACAATCCTTTTCCAGCCCCAGAACCAAGGACACCGCTGCAGCTTCAGCCCCAAAAAGTGCAAACAGCAGAGAACTGAGGAGAGAATCTGGGAGGATGGGACTGCAGAACCTGGAGCTGGAATTGGACAATGAACCCCAATATGGAAATGGACCAAAACTTATGGAAGTGTGAAAACTTGTCACTTGAGGTTCATCTTTGGTCCATCTTGGGTCCATCTTGGGTGTAGCCACAGCTAGGCTCTTGTATTGCCCAAGGTGAATCCTTGAAAGGCCTTTTAATAAATACCTAATTTAGTCCTTTAACTCTGTCTAGTCTCTGTTCTAGGTAGCTTCTCTAGGCATCACAAATAGCAGCTGCTTCTGTCACCCCAGTTGTGTATCCATTTGGCCTCTTTTTGCAAGCTGTTATAATAGTTCAGCATCTCAGGCTTCATGTCCTAGAAATTCCACTTAACAAAACATTATTAGGACTTGAATAATAAAATCCATTATATTTACCTCTTTGCTTGTACGTTGTCAGTGGGAAACACCTGAGACTTAATTGTATGTGATCCTCTGACACTGACAGCAAAGGAAAATGCCAATAAAAACCATCTGTCACAGGTGTCGAAAGTAAAATAAAATACATCAAAGAAAACCCAAAACTCACACCCCCACCTTACTAACTTTTAAAATCTCTGCTATTTCACCAGATCACCTCCTCCAAGTCCTTCAACTCCGAGGAGACCTACACTGAACAACCCCCCAACCAGACCTTTATCTGGCCGAGGACCTGCTCCTGCCATCCCGTCTCCAGGCCCGCAGGCGGGGGCTCCGCCGGTCCCGTTCCGCCCGGGAGCGCTGCCTCCGTTCCCCAGTGCTGAAGCCCATGGAGCCCCTCCCCAGGTCCCCTCCCGGCCCAGCAGGGCTCCTCCCAGCGTGCCAAGGTAAGGAGCTGGGTGTTCTGCTGCTGCCATGGTTCTCTCCCTCTGGCATGACACACTCTGCACCCTACGAGCGCTCTTGTGGTCTTGTAGCAAAGCAAAACTGGGCATTCCCTGCACAGTCAAAGGTGTTTGATGGAACCAGTGTTTGGCACATGCTGTTGTGGAGAGTCTTGTAGCAAAGCAATACTGGGCATTCTCTACACAGTCAAAGGTGTTTGATGGAACCAGTGTTTGGCACATGCTGTTGTGGAGAGTCTTGTAGCAAAGCAATACTGGGCATTCTCTGCACAGTCAAAGATGTTTGATGGAACCAATTTTTGGCACGTATCCTATTTGAAAAGATAGGAAGGTTTTTTTCATTGAAAAAAATTCTAGTCAGTCAGTTGGAAGCCCCTGATTTGCTTACATTAAAACCCCAGTTCTGGTTGTGTTTTACCCTCATGAGGGCTCAGAGAGAGGGAGAGGTCACCTACCCCCACCAGGAGAGGGGCAGGGGTGCAGCTCCTCACTTCTGCCCTTCTGAACCCTCACCAGAGGAAGCAAGGCTCTCCTGAGACAGAACAAGAGCAATTCTTGTAGAAACATTGGAACAAACTGGTAGGAGTCTGATTCTTGTCCTGCAAAGCCAGTAATTTCCATCCAGTTGCAAACAGTCCCTAGTTGTCTGACAGAGTACATCATATGGTACCAAGCAATTAGTTAAGGAACAAGATTATCTTCAGTGCATTATTTCCTTTCCTTCCCAGGGCTTTGCATTTATCAGTAGCTTTGCATATTGTATAATTTTCTATGGCATTAACTGCTTTTTTATATAAGTTATATGAATAGAATGTCGTTAATGTTTATTTTCACAATGATGTAATACACCTAATCACTTATATATATGTATTAAAACCTCTGATTCTGAGGGATTCATTAACATTCTAAATTATGAGAGGCGTGGGCAGATAAGGCAATGTTGGAACAAAGAGGTTTCTCCATTTTTGATAAATTAACTGTTACATTGAAAGTACTCAGAGTTTGGGGAAAAAAAGAGCCAGCTAAATAGGAACAAAAATAAAACGTGCACATTTTCAATTTTAAAAATGGTAATTGAGAAGAGAACCTTTGGAGGAGAATTTTCTTTTAAATAGGTGAGATCTGTCGTAGTTGTCAGTAACTTAAATTTGAGGCTCGGTGTTTCTAATATAATTACCCTTTATAACAGAAAGCATAAATAAATGAAGTATATCAAAGGAATGAAGTATTTTAATATATTTGCTATAAAAAGGGCGTTGTTGCATCAATGCCCAGCCATGAAACACTCTTTCACCTCAGTGGATATCCTGTAGCCTGAAGTAGGGGAGAAAACTGGAATTGCCTTTCCAACCTTTGCGCTGCAAGGGAAGAAGCCCAAGGCTCATCCAAGGCTGGGAGAGCCTGGGGCTGAGCCAAAGGGTGCTGGCCCTGCTGTTTCCTCTGTGCCATCAGAGCCAGATGAACGAGCTGAAGGGCTGAGGTGCAGCTTTGCCAGCTGTGCTGCAGATTTGCCAGCTGTGCTGCCAGAGAGAGCCATGGCTCCTGTCCCCTCGCCCTGCGGACCTGCACGTCTCCTTGCCCTGCCCGCTCTGCTTGTGCATGGACTCTGCTTTCCTGGGGTGGCTTGCCAGGAGCATGTCTGATGATCATCTTTGTCATGCCTGAGTGATAGGTGGCATGGAGACCAGAAAGGAATTTTCTAGCACTCAAAGGACACATGGGTAAGCAGCCTGGGGACGACTCAGTGCGGGAGCGCCACTGGTGGCACAAACAGCAGTGGTGGGTAAAGGAGGTCAGTGAATTTCAAATACTGTAGCTGGATACAGAATTGAATGTGAGACTGCCTGACATTTTTGTGGAAAAAAATAATCTGCAATACACATCTTCTGGACTGGATCCTGGTTCTCTCTTTTAGAGCTATGAAAACCTCAGACAGAAACTGCTAAAGAATGAAGGAAGGGTTTGCCATTCTGCTGAAACTTCAGGTTTCTCCTGCTGACTTAACTTGGAGGGAGGAAATCCCAGGGAAGGGGCTGCAGGGGAAATCACCTGAGGGGGACAGTGTGGCCAGCTCAGTGTGGCCAGCTCCTGTGCCTATTAAATGTTTCTTTTGAGCCCTGGAATTTCAGCTACGCTTGGTCTGGTTTTAATAACAGCCTTTACAGGATCGTAGGAAATTGCCTCAGAAAACGGGTCTGAGATATTAAAAGGGGAAAAAAGAGTTTTGAGGAAGAGTTCTTGTGGAAACTTGAGCTTTTTCTGTTATTTTTGAACTGGGGCTCTGTGCTCTGACTGTTCCACCACCATTTTCTGCAGTGATTCCTTGAAGTGTTGGGATCTCTCTTATCTAGGGAAATAGTTTAGCTTCCTGAGAAGAAAGTAGTTTTTTTAAAGTTTATCTCACTTTCCAAAGGAGATTTCTGCTGCAGCCCCTGTCACACGGAGCTGAAAACCCTGACATGCTGAAGAAATATAAAGTTTCCATTTTCTCCTGTTCTGCCTTAAGATAAAAAAATTATTTTCAGGGGTAAAACTTGTAATGTCCTTGTCCAATGAGGAGATTAGCACACATTTGGTGTGGAAAATTTGGCACCTTACTATCAGATACAGCCCCTGTCTTTGCAAACACAATTTTTTTCTTCTGCTTTATTAGCATTTAATCAAAGGAATTGTACAGAAATGGTGAGCTCTTGGCATTTTCTCACTGTTCCTCCCTTGATGTACAGGGAAAGGAAAATAGTTAGGAGAGCAGGAAATAATTTTCTTCCCTGCTCTGCTTCACTCTGATTCTAAAGCTGGTTTGGGTTATGTGCTCTGAATATTTCTGTAAGGAAACAGAAACTATTTGCATGATACATGCCTCTTTTAATTAATCCCACTTGAGGTGGGTGGATCTCTCCCAGCAAAGCCTGTGAGTAAAGGCCCCTGGCTTTAAGGGCTTGATGCCAAAGCATATATGATTTGTGAAATATTCCCCACTGCCAGAATCTGGATTACTCCCCCTCTCTCTTAAAAGGCTTCAGTAGTATTTTGAAAGAAAATGCAGCTGTGTGCTTGCTTTGGTAAGACAGCTTTAGGCAGGCAGTAGAAGCACTTCAGCTTACCCTGATGTGTGTTTGCCTGCCTGTGTGGAAAGCCTGATCATGACCAGTTTAAGTTCTACTGTGGATGCTTGATTTTTAGCTTTTAAACATCCTGAATGGGAATCTCAGCTTTGCCACAAGGAAAACAATTGAATTGGAAATGTTTTTTCTCCTGGAAGCAGAGCCTGTGGTGTTTGTGGGGGTGGAAGGGGGCTGCCCTTTTCTCCCTGGGTCCTGCCCTGCAGTGCTACTGTGGACCCACCAAGGCTTTGGGGAGAGAATTCACGTTGTGCTGCTCACATACTGTCCCTACAATTTCCTTCCACCCCCAGCCAGCCAGCAGGGGAGGGCTGGTGGCAGCTCTGCAGCTCCCTTTTGTTTTGCCACCAAGGCTAATTCCATCACCTGCTGTGTTGGTAGCTAATCTACCTTGTAAGCCATCATTACATATTTTTGGCACAAAAGGTACTTTTACCTGACAGTAATTGCAGCTAGAAATGTTCAAAGTCAGTTTTAGCACAGAAAGCATTGCTGCCTGACGTTTCCCAGCCCACAGGCTCCCACTCAACTCTTTGACTGCCCAAATCAACCATTCACCAAGTTTTCTCTGATGGATTTTTATGGATTAGAGTTCTTTGAAAAGATTTAATGAAATGTCTAACCCTGTGCATTGAATGATAAGGGGATTCTGTGCAAAAATTGCACATGATCCTCTGAATAAAATCTGTCATAGTGCATAGGCATATAAGGCCAGAAGGGTTATCCTGCCTGAGCCTGGCAATCTTCTTTCTCCTGAAAGTTTGACCTTGCAGCCTTAAAAGCTTACTACTGTATTTTTTAATGGAATATAAATTGTAATCAAATAGTCATTGCACCAAATTCTTCTGGCAGGATGAGTGAGAGCCCACCTTAGAGTGTTTGCATGCTGACTTGGATGATCTTAATCTGAACACCCAAGTAGGAGAGCACAGCTCTCTGTCCTCTTTGAATGGATCTTTGGCAGAAGTTCTATTCCAAAAGTATAGTCTGCAATTAGGATTGTTTCATGCAAGCAAAGAGACAAAAGTGTTACATGGACGGAATTCAAAATCCTGCTGAACCTCAGGAGAAAAAAAAGCCAAAGAATAATTTAATTTAATTTTGCATCTCATGTCTGTGATCAAAAGAATATACAGCTACATGGGCAAAGCCAGACCCCTCCCAGGGGGGATCCTGCCCTTCTGTAGTCAGTGTGTTTCCAACTCTGCCTGTCCAAGGACCCCAAAATCACAAGACTTACGAGAATATCAGTTATTATTTCTGTGATTTCTGCCCAGAGAAAAGACAGCCCTTTGTAGAAAAGACTGTGTAATTTGTTACCAGTCTAATGTACATTTCTTGTTGAAATGCACACCCAGTAATATGTTACTTCTGCTGCTGGCTGCTTTGAGCAGCAGACTCCATTTATTTTCTCTTATCTCTTAGAAAGAAGCTCTGCATTTTCCCCTCCTCCACTGGGTCCTTTTTCACTGTTTTCCTTTTTTTTTCTCAGTCTTTCCCTCTCTGTCCCTTTCTTGACCATCCTGTTTGCTTCCTCTTTCACCTCCCCCTTTCACTTGGTTTCCTGCCTGGTACATTTGTCTCCCTTCCCCATGTATTCCTTCCTTTCCTTCTCACCATCTTGGTTTCTTTCCAGCTTATCCCTTCCCTGCCACCTTTGCAAATCTCTCACCTTGCATTTCTGTCTTTTAGAGTTTTTCAGACAGTTTTCAAGCCATAGAATGCAGTATTTGGCATTCTTTCTTAACAGCAGCCTGGTGGCAGTGGCTGTGACACCCATCAGAAACACGAGCTCCACTGCTTGGGGCAGTCACACTGCCAGGTGCAAACCTGGGCTCTTCTTGCAACTTTAGTCATGGAATAGAATCACAGAATCGTTTGGTTTGAAAGGGACCTTTAAAGGTCATCTAGTCCAACCCCCCTGCAATGAATAGGGACAACAGAAGCACTGAAAGAAGGAGCATTCTGCATGAGGATAAGTATTGGAGGGCTTGGCCAGAAAGGAGGTCACAGCAGGTTGTAAAAACATGTAAAATGTCACAGTACAGCAAGTCTGGTGGTTTCATTGTAATTCTGCAGTACTGATCTTATGAGAAATTTGGAGTGGCATTTGCACAGAACTGATTCTTCAGCTGCCTGAGCTGTAATGCCATGAGAGATACAGGAGAGTCTTCACTTCTGCTCCAGGAGCTTCAGTGACTGCTGCCCCTAAAAGGATGGCTCTCTTTTAGACTGGCAGTAGGATTTTGTTACTGCCTTCCCTTATATTCCTCTCCCCCAGATGACTGTCCTGAAGATGGAGGAAAACAAATTTCATGGGATGCCAGACATTACAGCCTGGGTACCACATCTGCTGCCACTGACTTAACTTCTCTCAGCATCTCCCTTCATCAGCCAGAGGCAGGCTGTCCATGTCTTCAGAGGCCCAGGAATTTTCTGATGGGCAGTTTACTATGGCAGATGAACAAAAGTATCTGAAGAATCACTTGTTCTGCACAGGGTTGAGGTTTGACCTGTCTGCATCTCAGGTAGCTGGTATCTTCTTGAGTATTGTTCCTGAGTGACTTACTCCTGCATTATTCAACAAAAAATAATTTAAAACAAAGTGATGTTCTATTGGAATTGTTGCAAGTCACTTTAAAAGTTCAGCAAAGTGGATCTGGCAGTGAAATGGCTTTTCATTACTCTTAGTATGGACCAGACCTATGTGATGGGGAAGGGTAAGTAAGAGATGCAAGAGGGGAAAAGACAGAAAAACAAGGAACCTGAAAAGCATCACTGAACACTGAAAGAAGTGATTCTGGAATAAAGATGATGTTGCAAGTGCAACATAGATGCACTGAATGAATTTCAGCAAAAATTTGAGTTTGGTTTGGTTTTGATTCTTTTCTTTCTTCCTTTGCATTTTCTCTCTCAAGATACTGTTAGTAGAAGGAAGTGGTTTTATTTTTAACATCTCTCTACTTGAAGAAAGAGAGTCAAGCAATAACAGTTGTTTGACAGGAACCTGAAGATGTGTTTTGTCCCAAGAAATATATTTAGTTTCATAAGAGAGTAGTTTAATAACAGTTGCCATGAAGGGATTGCAGGATTAGAGGGACAGTGTTGAGCAGGGAATTCCTGCCTTGTCTGGAAGAGTGGGCGAACAGCAGTGCATTTCTAGGCTGCCAAATGCTAGAAGAGAAAACATCTGAGAGTAAACAGAGAGAAACAGTGATGATTTGAACTTCCTGCACCTGCAGGCATCTTGAAAGGCTGTCTTGAAGCTCTTCTGTCCCCCATGAGCTGTACTGGATCAGTAGTGAATGAGGGCACTCCATGGCTCCATTAACAACAGTGCTAGTCCCATTAGTTTCTACTTGAAGAAAGAAGAGGTGCAACTCCAGCTGGAGGTGACAACCAGGACATTTGCTCCCCTTGCACCAAAGTAAGTAAAGAGGAGAGAGGCACCAAGGCAGAGGAAGGTCAAAGCTGAGTAGGAAGGCAGAACAGAGATGTGTTCAAAAGTGGGGTCCATGATTCACACTGATGGCAAACAGTGCAGCTGCACACAGACCAGCACACAGGTCCTGAGCTACTGTGAGAAGATCAGATGTTCTTCCTGCTGATTTTGTGGCCCTTCTGTTGCCATCTTCTGTGCACAGAGCAGCATTCTGAACATTCCCACTTGGCACTCCTAACTTTCTCTTCTTCATGGCCAGTTGTGACCCTCTGGACCATCCTAACCCAGGGTTTCTGAAAGGCTGGGACAGGATTCCACAGATGCACTGCACACTTGCTTGCTTGACATGTTCCCTGCTGAAGGCAAACAAGAACACTCAGTTTTTTAAGAATAATAGTCTGTCTCAGTCGCTCTGTTGAATTAATTTTGTGTTTATTCAAGCTGAGCTTTTCATATGACACATTAATTCCCTGAAATGACTAATTTGAAAATGCAGTGTTCACATAAACATACAATCTATTTGTATGTGTATGTGATGGATGTGAATTTATTATGGTCATATAGAAAACGTAGCTTGAGTTGTAGATAATAAATTATTCTGCTGGAACATCGTATTTTGGACCACTTTGCCTCTGAAAGGAGTATCTGTATTAAGTTAAATCACACACAGTGGAACCTCACTAACCCTAGTGCTTTCAAACAGTGTAAGCCTTTGAATTAATAGAGATTTATACTGCAGCAGTGTAGTGGTGGCCAGTGGAAGGACACATTCTTCCCATTCACTCTTTTTTTGTTGTTTGTTTCTTTCACTTAAAAGAAATAGATATCTGATAAAACAGCATAATTAATAACCTTAACTTGCTTACACTGAACAAAAAACTTCTCCCACTGAGAGAGCACTGTGCAGCTGGGTCATTTTTGGGCAGTTTTGGGGTTCAGCTGTAGGGACAGCCGAGTCAGTCTCTGGCAGTACAGTCTGAGCACACCCTCTGTGCATTTGTAGAGCCTGAGTTCAGCTGGAGAACTGCTTCAGAACTGCCAGCCACCCCCAAAAGCTGTGCTCTGTGCCTGGGGCTTCCCTTCCTGACCTGCCCGACCACAGTGATCCTGTGGGCAACTCTTAGAGCAGACACTTTGTGTTTAACAAAATGACATTTTCCAGTACAGAAACAAATCCGAGCAATTGTCACTCTCTTGGCCCATTACTCTGGGATAAGGAACCACCTCAGGCAGATATTCCCCAGCTCCTTTTTCCTTTCATCACCACTCAGCATGGTTTCTCATTTCCCCTGCAAGCACCATCTCCTGATCCCTGTCTGTGATTCCTGCTGTACTCCTCCCAGTGTCATCATCCTTTTCCTGCTTTTTCTGCTTTGTTATGACCTGTGTCACTAGGATCAAGTGCCTTTCCTCCCCTTGGCTTTCCCACTTCCACTCCAGATCCTTGCTCTCTAGTTGCTGTCTGGGAGACTGCAGTAGCTGTGCTACTCTGCTGTAGGACAGAGTTTAATTTAAGCATGCACAGACTGAAGACTAATTAGGTCTACAAGCTGTGCCTTGCCTCTGTTTTTCAAGCATGATGGGTACAGTAGTTTCACTTCTGGTTTGGATTGTCCTCCAAATCCTGAGGCTGATAGAGGTTGAGAGGTGCCATATAAAAGGTTGATACAAGTAAGAATAGAGGGTGTGGGTCCCTCAGGATCTTGCTGAAACAGAGAAAACCAGCGAAACAGTACAAAAATAAAATCAGTCAAAGCATTATAACTTTCTCAAGACCAGGCTACTTAGTTCTCTAAATAATCCCCCAAATAGGAAAGCAGATTTATTCCTCACCTGCAGTAAGTCACTGTTTGCCCTCTTACCATATGCCTCACATCCAGGTTTGTTCAGGCACCTAAAACAAATTTTTCTGCAGTCAGTCCTAAAGCTGCTTAGAGATTTGAAGTATTTTCTTGTTAAATTCTACAAAGACAATGTCACGTATCAGGGTACTCCGAGAGGGCTGGGTTATAGGGAAACCAGGATGCTGGAAAAGGGAGAGAATAATGGGCTTCTGTTCACAGCTTCAGATGTATAGGATGTATTGTAAAATCGAGTTCTGTGCATGCCTTCCACAAGTGTTCTCTGGTGGTCACAAGCAAGCAAGAATGTCAAGTATAAGTGGAAATGAAAGCCTTTTATTTCAAAGTCCTCTGGCTGTGCTGTGAGAAGCCATCTTCGAGCAGGGCCTCCCCTGGTAATTACAGCCATGCTTTACTGAAAGCACATTTTGTGCACTCTGGTGGGGAGCGATAGGGCGTCTCGAAAGGCAAGGGCTCGAAGAACTCCCATATGTTTCTGATCGAATTTTAAGTCTAGACTTGCTTTATTTAGTTTCTTTTGCTCTGCATTTGCCTAGCTAAAGCTTTTAGGAGTTCTTTTAAAACTGGAAACATGGGGGGGGGGAGGGGGTTGCTGCTTAGGTTACAGGGGCA